>WSFP011463056.1:0-18658 GCA_009831015.1 Picea engelmannii
CTCACTTTTTCTACTACAATTTTTCTCTATCAATAATACATGCCCAAATAAACTTTCACAAAAATAGATATTCAATAATATTCAAGTGTGATTTGAATGAGAGACCCTTGCCTCTTATTTATACTTTTATGTATCTTCCTCAAGGGGTTACCTTCTAATCATCTTAACCCACTTTCCTTATTTTAGGGTTAACCCACTTATAACCACTTGTCCACTTAACTTAACCTCTTTCCATAATTAGTAAGTTCTCCATTAATTTTATTATTTAAATGATTTCTTTTGCATCCTCTTTGACTATAGTACACTCATCACTTCACTTTATTATTTAAATAATTTCTTCTTTTCAAACACTTTGACTACTTTGACCTTTTGGGGCTTCTATATGACTCATGAGGGTTCTCCAACTTCACATGGCCATAAATATCTAACCGTGAGGAGTTATGTGACATTCCACATACCACTAGAAATGAAATGGCATGTACTATCCATCTAGAATATTCTTTCCTACAAATATATCAAAACTCATACCATTATCCATAAAATAAACTTGGGTGTATTACCCAAACCTTTGTGCTACCGAAATTTTCTATTGGACTTTATTCAAGGATTGACATCAATGAAAACCAAACCAATTAATGAACAACATCCCTATTTGGCATTTATGGAAACACTCTGATGCAATAATGAAGTCATACCACTCATGCTTCCCCTGTGGCCATCGCTCCCCCTGGACCCATGCCTCTTTGCTCTGCATCTGATAAGTCTCTCCCCCTTTGTCATCAATCTTTCCATCCGGGGCTACTCCCCCTAACTGAACTGTCCTTGGGGATACTCCCATGAAAAAAATATTCTTGAAACTGATCTCCTGACCTGAACTGTCCTCTTTATGGTGCTTCCTCGTGTATATAAGACATATAAGATAAGCATTCAAAAACATTCATTTTGGAGGAGAAATTACTCTAAGTCTCTAGCAAAGATACTCAAAGGATTCTTATGTAAGAGGTTTTGTAAATATGTCCACCACTTGTTATTTTGTGCCCACATATTCAACTCTGATGTTCTTCTCTACAACCTATTCCTATAGAAAGGGTACTTGATTGGAATTTTCTTCGTCTTGGAGTACATCACAGGGTTCTTTGAGATATTGATGGAATTTGTATTATCACAATAGTTTGGAATAATCTTATCATACTCAACCTGTATATCTGTCAGAGTTTGTCTCATCCATAGAACCTATGCACAACATCTTGTTGTTGAAATATACTCTACTTCGGATGTAGATAAAGATATGGATGATTGTTTCTTTCTTAGCAAAGATACTAAGCACTCACCCAAGTAGAAAGTTGCTCCACTGGTGCTTCATCGGTCATTAATGCAATCTTTCCAATCTGCATATGTGTAGGCAATAAGTGACAGATCCTTTCCTTTTGGATACCATAATCCAAACTCTAATGTTCCTTTGAGATATTTGAAAATCCTCTTCACTACTAATACATGTGATTCCTTTGGCGCTTCTTGAAATCACGATACCTATCCAAATTCCTGTATTTCATATGGTCTAGATGTTGTCACATATAGTAAGCTACCAAACATTGACCTGTACTACTATGGTCTGTAAACATTGAATCATCATTTTTGTTGAACTTGCAACTGGTTTGCATAGGAGTGGTAACTCGTTTGCAATCTTCCATTCCGAACCTCTTTAGCTTTTCTCTGATATACTTAGTTTGAGAAATAAAAATTCCTTGGTTGTTTTGACGTATCTAAAGACCCATAAAGAAGGATAGTTCTCCGAGTAATGACATTTCAAATTCATTCTTGATGTAGAGGTTGTTTTCTGCACTTCCTTTTCTGAACCCTTCCTGCTGTAGATATTTATCTAGTCTAGAGTACCATGCTCTGGGATCATGTTTTAGACCATACAATGCCTTCTTCAATTTTCACACATAATATGCGTTCTCTGACAACTAAAATCCTTCTAGTTGTTCAATGTAGACTTCTTCTTCATATTATGCTTATTATTCGTAAAGTTGTTCCATTGATTCATTTTCTTCTTCTTTTAATTCTTGTCCACCTATTTCATCAATTGTTACATTGATTCTTTCCACAACTTTGTTCAACCTCAGATTGTAACACTTGTATGCTTTCCTTGTACTTGAGTAACCAACAATCACTTCTTTGTCCACACAAGAGTCAAACTTTCCCATTTTGCTATCTTCTCTTTTGATGTAGCATTTTCTTCCAAATACTCTGAAGTGCTTCACATTTGTTGGTCTTCCTTTCCATAGCCTGTAGGAATTTTTGTCATTGTTGTTTCTAAGAATTACTCTATTTTGAATGTGAACTGTTGTATGCACTACATGTGTCCAAAAAATGTCTATCAATTTTGAATCCATTGGCATTGTTCGATCCATTTCATGTGTAATTATCATCCATTATGATAATTTTCCTTTGTCTTTGAACCAATCTATGAATTCATCTCTGTCCATACTATCCGAGACTCTACTGGACAATGTCCATAATGTTGACCCATTTATCAATGTACTATCATGAAGTATTCACTACTACAACTGATTGTACTTCTATTAACTGACTTCTCTAGATCTGTCTATTCAAACTCTCCAAGCTGCTCGAAGGATGATTCTTTGGTCTATCACAACTATCGCATAGAATACCCCTATCTAATATTCATGTTACCTGGGAGTATCTAAGTTGGATGGCTCAGAACAATTCATTCTCTTATGTGTATTCATCATAATCTTCATTGGTAGATTCATTATCTCTATGAGCTCTGACTTATTTATTTTTGTTTGTGGATTCATATTTCACTACAATGCCTAAAAGTACAATCTCTTGAACCTATTCCTTATTTATATGTCCTTCTTTTCTTTTAGTTGTTTTCCAAACCTTTATGTATCTCACATCTTTCTTTTTCTCTATAGAATTTTCTTCATCTCATTTTATTGCCAATCTTGT
The DNA here is from genome assembly GCA_009831015.1 of Picea engelmannii. Classification (NCBI taxonomy): domain Eukaryota; kingdom Viridiplantae; phylum Streptophyta; class Pinopsida; order Pinales; family Pinaceae; genus Picea; species Picea engelmannii. Next base: position 2,977 of record WSFP011463056.1, read on the forward strand.
GATCTTTGTGACTTGGTCTTTGTTCACCTTTTCTTCGTGTTTTCTTATCCATACTTTATTACATCTGATATCAGTGTTCTCTTTCATGGAAGTATCAATGATGATTCTAAAATCACTAGCTATGTGTCCATAGTTATGACATTTGTAACATTCGGGGCCACATAGGAATTTATTTCTTGAACATTTCTTTTATAATCCATGCAATATGCAACCTTATGTCAAAATTTAGTATAATAAAAAAAATGTCCATAAAAGAAATTTCCATACCTGGGAGTGAATGATCTTCTTTGTGGCATAGCCCTTCTGAATTTTTTCCTTGACTCATCATGATAATGATTGAATCTTCTTTGTGGCTTGAACATGGATGGTCTTCTTGAAGATGTATCTTCAATAGTTTTCTTAGATTTTGGTTGACCATGATTCCTTCCTTTGAGTACTTCTACATAGCTCTTTCTATTTTCTTTATTCTTCTTTTCTAACAACCTAGAGTGATTCTCTTCATTCTCTAGAACTGATGTGGATGTTTATGTCTCTTCAACATTCTTGTTGAGCTTGACAATTTTACTTCTCAATGTGACAACTTCTTCTTCAAGGTTCTCAACCTCTTCTTATTTCTTCATTATCTGAGACTTCATGACTTATTTTGTTCTTTTCGCTTCTTCAAGTTGAATTTTTAATGTCATTATTTCTTCTTCAAGTCCTTTCTCTTCTTGACCAAAATCTGCCTCAAGCTGGTTTAGATCATTAGTTCTTTCCTTAAGATGATCTGTCAATATATTCTCTCTCATTTTTTCTTCTTCATTTTGTGCTTCTATGTTGGCTTCCAAATACGTCTTTTGATATTCAAGATTTTCTTCGATCTTTTTGGATTCTTCTACTTGAGTTATTAATTTCTTGATGACTTGTTGGGCTTCTTCAAAAATGTGAACGCTTTCCTTTTGTTTCATCAATTCTTTCTTGAGTGAATTGTTTTCTTCTCTTAGTTAATCTAAAGCACTAATCAATTCTGCTTCATAATTGTCTTCCTTTTCAATTATTTTTTCTATCTCATTTACTTCATCGAATTCTATTTCAATATGTTCACATTTTTCACAATTAAAGCATCACAACATACCTTTGGTGATTATGTACTCTTCATCTTTTGAATCTGTTTGACATGGTGAACATAATTCTTCTTGATCTGTATATGCATCTTCTTTGGAATTTTCTGAATCTACGATGGGTGAATAATATATGTCATGTAACTTATCCCAAAGTTCTTTGGCTGATGAACATTTACTAACCTTTTCTCTTACTGGATTAGGTAATCCTTCACAGATGAAATCCATTGTTATTTTGTTATTCTTCTTTAAGTCCTTCTTGGCTACAATATTTTCCCATTTTGAACTATAATATCCTATAACAACTGATAGTCAGATATAATGTCCTTGTGCTTGTAAAAATACTTTCATCCTTCTACTTCATATCTCATACTTAAAACCATTATGACCATTAAACATGTGTACTCCATTCTTAAAATAATCCATGATCTTCTTCCAGTGGTTAAACTGTTTCCTGAAGGAACCAACTCTGATACCAATTATTGGATTACTAAGAAGGGGGGTGAATCAGTAATAGATCAATTTAATCATTTTTCACCATAAAATTCAAGTGTTATATCAATGTAGCATTATCATCCAATAGTTGCGAGTAAAATAACAAATGAGCAATCACACACATACATAGTACACCAATGTTTTACGTGGAAACCCAAAGAGGGAGAAAAACACACAATTATTATTATATTTAAGAATTAAATTCATTGGAAGAACCAACCTCCATTGTTTTCCAACTACTACTAGAAGGAGGCTCCAAACCCCTAGTTTCTCAGGATACAAGCTAAGGGAAGCAAAAACTCCCCAATTCTCTGGCTAAAACTAGAAGAAGTATACAACCCCCTATGTTCTCCGACTACAACCAGAAGGTGGCTACAACCACCTGTATTTTCCCTGTCCAACCGCCCTGATGTAGAAGTAGAATGATGGAACCACTATCACACTATCACTATGACATATGCCACTATAACAACCTGTACCACTGACCTGCAACCAACCAAAAAGTAAAAACATGTACCAAACAACTTGTAATCAACCTATACCATAAACAAGTGCATAAACCATGCACCAACCTATACCTCAACCTGTACTATCGACGAGTGCATCAACCATGCACCAACCTATACCTCAACCTGTACTATCAATGAGTGCATCGACCATGCACCAAATATGTAACAATCATGCATCCAATACACATAAACTATGACTCATCAAGATGTACCAACATCACCAAATATACACCTCATGTATGTGCCAACTCATCAACTACTTGTCTCAACCATGTACCCAACATGTACCACAACCAAAAGTCCTCATCAATTTCATCATCCAAATCTGATCTGATCACATATACCTCAAACACTATACCACAAGTTTGTACCTCAAACCATGTTCTAGAACCTCATTGTTATACAACCTCTATCTGTACCAATAACTTCAACAATATAACTCAACCAAAACCCCTCAATCATGAACCAATATTAAACTTCAGTAGATCTGCCTTAGATCAACTCTACAACAAGCCATAAACTCCCAAGAGAGAATGCAACATATTTACAAGGCAAACCCTCAACTTGATTCATAAATTCAACACTACACATATGAGAACCATACCTTTTTTTTCTTCTTGTAGCGTTCTGTTGTCGTGGTTTTGTTGTCGCGAATCCACTACCGTGATCTTTCTGCCATTATTTTTCTATCGCACTTTTTCTTCTGCACTTTTCCTGCAACACTTTTCCTGCTATGATTTTTCTGCTGCACTTTTTCTGCCACACTTTTCCTTCCACACTTTTCCTTCCACACTTTTTTCTTCTGCACTTTTCCTGCCACACTTTTTCTACCACACTTTTCTTGCTACACTTTTTCAACTGCAATTTTTCTGCCGCACTTTTTCTGTCACACTTTTTCTGCCACACTTTTTCTGTCGCACATTTTCCATCACACTTTTTCTGCTGCAGTTTTCCTGCAACCCTTTTTCTGCCACACTTTTCCTGCCGCACTTTTTCTGCTGCAAGTTTTCTCTATCAATAATACCTGCCCAAATAACCTTTCACAAAAATAGATATTCAAGTATGATTTGAATTAGATACCCTTTCCTCTTATTTATACTTTTATGTAGCTTATTCAATGGGTTACCTTCTAACCATCTTAACCAACTTTCCTTATTTTAGGATTAACCCACTTATAACCACTTGTCCACTTAACTTAACCTCTTTCCATAATTAGTAAGTTCTCCATTAACTTTATCATTTAAATAATTTATTTTGCATCCTCTTTGACTTATAGTGCACTCATCACTTCACTTTATTATTTAAATAATTTCTTATTTGCAAACACTTTGACTACTTTGACCTTTTGGGGCTTCTAAATGACTCATGAGTGTTCTCCAACTTCGCATGGCTATAAATATCTAACCATGAGGAGTTATGTGGCAATCCATATACCACTGGAAATGGAATGACATGTACTATCCATCTAGAATAGTCTTGCCTACAAATATATCAAAAATCATACCATTATCCATCAAACAAACTTGGGTCCATTACCCAAACCTTTGTGCTACTGAAACTTGCTACTAGACTTTTTTCAAGGGTTGACATCAATGACAACCAACCCAATTAATCAACATAGGTTCCTTGATCCGAAATGATATTTTAAGTCTATGGTTAAGTTTTAAAACATGAGTTCATTAACCATTTAGGAATTGAAGAAAGAGGAAGAAATTAATGATATAACATGGCAGCCTTAATAAGAACTATAGATCTGAAAGTAAGCACAAAGAATCAACAAACCATAACAACAAAGTTGTTAATGGAGTTTGGCGAGATTTCCTACATCTCCGGGACTTTGTCTCAGTGGGTGAGGATCTCTTATTTCTCTTCAATGCTTCCAAAGTACACTAGAATAGTGTCAATTGGATTACAAGCTAGTTTGGTTTTGTTCTGCTCAACCTCAAGAACCCAACACAATTGATGTCACTAAAAATGGTTGAGCGAAGCTCCCGGAATTGGCCCGCAAATTTCCTCTCCTCAATGGCTTCCTTGCATAAAAAATGACTTTGGCTTCACAATTCTACAACATTTATCCTCTTCTGAACATGTCTAAGGCTTCCAAGAACCTTTTTTATATATATATATGAAGTGGGAATAATCCTCCTAACTTCCTCCCAAAATATGGCCTCCAATCACGCTCCATATCTCCCAAAAATGGCCAAACTCCATTACAAGCAGGCTAAAATCAGCATAAAGATTATATAATAAAGTTATAAACCCAAATTTGGAAAAATGTTGGTGTGCAACCCCTTTTTTCCTAGATCTTGGTTGCGTGGGGCATGGCCATGTGTCCTCGATCTAGTCCTAGTGCATTGGCCCCTCTGATTGTTTCTCCTAGTCTTATGTCTTGGGCGATATGGTCGCGCCCTATGTCTCCACGTGCCTACAACTGTTGTATCCCCTTGTCAGTCAGGGATGGCCCCTGCCAACCAGGGCTTATCCCAAACTATGTGCCAATGCTAATTAAAAATGTGTATATTCCATATGGAATACAAAGAAACATACTAGCCCGAATAGTTAGCACCTTTCCCTGAAGTCGCTGGAACCCACAGAGGTCACGTGTTCGATTCCCCCCAAGTCATAACAAATTTTTAAACTAGTTGTCCTTGGAAAATTCTGTGGTGCCACGTGACACCTTTTTATTGGGAAATGTGTCACCTCAAGATTGGCCCATACTTTCCAGTCACCAGCACTATTAGCATACAATTAGTGAGCCATGTCATCGTCGTACAACCCAGTCATCTTCCACGTCATCTTTCATCACATGCCCAGTCACCTATCGTACAACCACATGTTGTGCCACATCATGTATGTACTGCACAATCACCCTGCCATGTCATCATCCTTACATCCCAAATGTCATCCATATTGCCACATGTTATCTTGCCATTGGGCCACGTCAAGTACGAAATGACACAGTTCATCCATACATTTCCACGTGTCAAATCCGTACAGATGCCAACTCAGCCCAAAAATGTTGAATTTGAGTGACACATGTCACCTGCTGGTGATGCCACATCATCATGAAATCATGTTGATGTCACCTATCATACTGCTGACATCCGCATTGACTTTGACTATTGACTTTGACTAGTTGAATTTTTCCCTGTTTGGGAATTTGGTCAGAACGCGATAACTTTCACATATGGTGTTCGTTTGAGGAAAAAATGATATGGCCATAATCAATGTGACGTGAAAGATGCAATGGCCCTAGTTTCATCTGATTCTGAGATATTTGATTTTTATGCCTTCCTGGATCCATTTTATATCACACCTCCCCACTAAGACATTTTGGTCCTCCAAAAGGATACTAACCAGTCATCAAGTGCAGGATATGCCACCCCACTTGTTCTCTGTCTTTAAACTCTATCCTGTGCACCTGTCTCATCAATATCAATTTCAAAACAACCATGACAACTAACAACATATTTTTAGCCACTTGTACTGTTTCACATCTTACTGAAGCCAGTACCATCCATGTTGAAAACATTAGCAATGATAACATAAAAAATATGATTGCAAATGAGCTAATATGTTTGTAGTACTTGCACGACATTAACTTATCTTGAAGTAAAGTATGATTGAACTTCCATTCTACAATCATCTCATGTTCATGCTTAAGATAAATTGCTTGATTTGGCACAATTATAGGTGTGTTGCCTGCATAAGATTCCTTCCTTAATTGTTCCATTGTTTGAAGAGATTGATTTTATTTTAAGTGATGAGCATGTACAACATATTCATTTCCTTCTTTGATTAAGTGATATTGATTATGTTCCTTGTAGAATATTTCTTTCGATCATACAAATAAGGACTACCTAAAACCATTCCACATTCACTGAGTGGAACCACATCACATGCTACCTCATCCACACATTTTGATGAAATTGTAAAATTTAAAGTGAATTTCTTTGTTATGTGAAATTTATGATTGTTTGTTATCCATTTAAGTGATTAAGGTTTATGATGCATCTGAGTGTTTAATCCCAATTGTCTAACCACTTCCTCTAAAATCAGGTCAGATTGAGATCCACTATCTATCACCGTGTCGAACTTAGTATGATTCAGTATGACCCTTATATGAAACAATTTACTTCTAGAATCATATCCATCACCAATTTTACCTATCAAACCAACTGCTGGTATTTTAGACTCATCACCCGAATCTGATCCCAAGTCTATTGGTTGTGATGTTGTTGCAACTCTTTTCCTCTGTTTCCTTTCTTTGAACCACTTCGTTCTCTTCTCTGGGTGAAATTTCCAACAATGGTCATCATCATGCCCTTCTTTATTACAATGCTTGGAAGAGATCTTATCTTCCCTTCTTGTCATTTAATTCTCTTTCTTTCCATTCCCCTTCCATTTGTCCTCTTTTCTTGAAGACGATTCCCCTGATACACCAACTCATGTTTTACCTACCTGAATGTATGTTGCTTGAACAAAAACCTCATCAAGATTAGTAAGTCCAAACATAGATACAGTGTTACGAATATGTGTATGTAAACCTCCTATATACTTCATAAGAGTTTCTTGAGTATGTAATGGAATGTCTAACATTAATTCCATCTTACGAAATTCATTTGTGTATTCTTCCATTATTTGTCCCTTTCTTAGTTTAAGACCTTTCCATTCAATTAAAGCCTTCTCTTTATAACCCAAAGGATAAAATTTATTTTTAAGTTCGGAAACAAAACCTTGCCATGATGGAAATACATTACCCACTTGTTGTGTTCCATTTCACAACTTTCTTTGCCACTAGATGAGTGTTATGCTTGCAAGTCGAAGCAATGCCAATTTGATTTGAGTTTCTTCATCCTTGATTTGTTTCACACTACAATAAACTTCCATCTTTCTAAAAAGCTTATTAATCCTCTATGCATCGACTTCACCATCATACATGGTTAATTCAAACTTCACATCAAGCTTAAGTAAAGGCATATCATGCTTATGTTTATGGGAATGTTTTCTTGCGGTGGATTTGGAACTTGTACTTGAAGAAGATGAAGTTGATGGAGAAGAAAAGTTGAAGGAGGAGGTTTAGGAGGATCCTCTCCTTCTTCACTTTTTTCTTTTGAATATTCACCTAGAATTGGTCTCTTCTGGTCCAAATAATCATCATATAAAACCTTTACCATCTCCTACATGGAAAAGAAGCTCTTTTGAAACTATATCTCATTATGAGAAATTCCCTCTTCTGATGTCATATTCTCACTTTGAGAAGTCCTCTTTCTTGATCCAATATAATAATTCTCTTCAACAATATCTCCTTCACCACGATTCAACTTTTCCCTGGTAATCATGCAAACTCAAAAACCAACCGTCAACCTACTCTGATACCACTTGATCCAAAATGATCTTTTAAGACTATGGTTAAGTTTTAAAACATGAGTTCTTTAACCATTTAGGAATTGAAGAAAGAGGAAGAAATTAATGATATAACATGGAAGACATAATAATAAATTCATATCTAAAAGTAAGCACAAAGAATGTACAAACCATATAAACAAAGTTGATAACGCAGTTTGGCAAGATTGCCTACGTCTTCGAGCCTTTGTCTCAGTGGGTGAGGTTTTTTTTTATTTCTCTTAAATGCTTCAAAAATACATCAGAAAAGTGTCAATTGGATTACAATATGGTATTTCTTTGTTCTTCTCAACCTCAATAACCAAACACAACTAATAGCACTGAAAACAGTTGAGCGAAGATCCCATAATTGGCCCGTAGAAGTTCCTCTCCTCAATGGCTTCCCTGCATAAAAAATGACTTTGGCTTCACCATTCTAAAACATTTATCCTCTTCTAAACCTATCTAAGGATGCAAAGAATCTCTGGTTTATATATATTTGAAGTGGGAATCATCCTCCCAACTTCCTCCGAAGATATGGCCTCAAATCAGGCTCGAGATCTCCTAAACTTGGCCAAAATCCATTACAAATAGGCTAAAATCAACATAAAAATTATATACTAAGGTTAAAAACCAAAATTTGGAAAAATTCAAGCACGCAACCCATTTTTTCCTCGATCTTGGTTGCATGGGGCATGGCCATGTGTTCTTGGGCTAGTCCTAGCACGTTGGCCCCTCCGATCTTTGCTCCTGGTCTTATGGCTTGGGCCATATGGTCGCGCCCTAAGTCTCCATGCGCTTGCAACGGTTGTAGCCTCTGGTTGGTCGGGGCTGGACCCCACCGACCGAGGCTTATCCCAAACTATGCACCAACACTAACTCAAAATGTGTATATGTTAGATGTCATAACAAGCAACATATTATCTCGAATGGTTAGCACCTTTACTCGAAGTCGTTGGCGCCCATGGAGGTCACGGATTAGATTACCCCAGAGTGACAAAAAAATTTTAAACTAGCCATCCTTGGAAAATTCCAGGGTTCCACATGGGATCCTGTGATTGGGCCACATGTCACCTTGGGATTGGCCCATACTATCCAGTCACCAACATTGTCATCATACAGTCAGCGAGACACGTCATTGTCCTACAACCCAGTAAGTTTCCACATCATCTTTCATACAACCACGTCACATTTGTACTGCACATTCACCCTGCCACTTTAGCATCCGTACATCCCATCTTTCATCTATACTGCCATGTGTCAACCTACCATTGGGACATGTCATGTACAGACTGCCATATGTCATCCATACAGTGCCACATGTCAAATCCGTACAGGTGCCAACTCAGCCCAAAAATGTCAAATTGAGTGACATGTGTCACCTCTTGGTTATGCCATGTTAGCATGATGATGTCATCATGATGTCATGCTGACATCACCTATCCTACTACTGATGTCAACGTTGAATTTGACTAGTTGATTTTTTGCATGTTTGGGAATTTGGTCAAAACACAATAAATTTCACATACGGTGTTTGTTTGAGGAAAATATTATATGGCCATAATCGATGTAACGATACGAACACAATGGCATTGGTTTCGTCTGATTCAGATAACTTTGATTTTTAGGCCTTCCTAGATCCATTTTGGATCATTCCTCTTCATTCCATGTACATATAGTACTTCTCTTAGTTGAAGTTGCATATCTGAATCTAGTTGAAAGGTAGAAGTTCCAATCCCTTTAACATTATATCTAGCATCATCCCCAAGGACAACATGTAGATGTGTCTCTTTCTTAACAAAATTTGTTAGCTGGTCTCTAAAATTGGTCATGTGCCTGGAGGCACCACTATCAATTAACCAAGTATTATCATTGGTAGGGACAATAACTAAGAGTGATAAGATGTTTATATATTCATCTCCTTGAATTCTTGGCTTCCAAGAACTAAGTTTTCTTGATCCACCAAGCTTTTCTTCCATCATGATTATGTTCATCATAATTTTAGATTCTTCACAAACCCTTGTCAACTTGGCTAGAAAACCTAACGGCAAGGCTAGGATAGAACTTTTAGTTTTTGTTGGACTTATGGATTCCAACAATAATCCTTTGAAATATAGGAGAGAACTAGTGAACTGAAGATCTCCTTCAATGAGTTTGCAGAAACGCTAATTCTGAAATTTCTGCAAAAATTAGCGAAACCCTAGAAACCCTAGGGCCAAAAATTCAAAATACTCAAGAATGAAATATGAAGCTTGTTGGAGGTGAACTGGAGGATGGAATACACTCGTATATACTTTTTATCCCCAATGTCCAAGTGACAAGTGCTCAAACCCCTCAGAAAGGTAGGCCACACAGATTTTCTGGAAACCCTATGAGGGTCGTATGGTTTTGTAGAAGAGAGAGGATCACTGAAATCTTCTTGTGCAATGGGTTCTTCAAGACCTATTCTCTGAAACCATGTTTATTTTTTCAATAATATAGTCTTAAGCATGAAGTTAATTCCATTTGAGATGTTATTGATGGTCTTACCTGAGAGTACCACCTCATTCGGAATCTTGGGGCATTCTGGTAAGGTCCTTTTGGGATGTTGCAGTTGGTGTTCTTCTTGTTCTTTTGTGTCTAATGGAATTGGAGTCTTAGGCGAAAAATCTACTTTTCCCAAAGTTGACTCTACTTCGCCTTCTAAAATATTCTTCTTCAAAATCTCTCGTGAAAAAAGGTAATGCATTCCCTACTTGTGCGGGTTGTGTTTAACTCTCGACCATGACATAACCTCTTTGTCCAATATTTATTCATCCAAATAGAACATTAATGGCCTCGTGTGGAAATCGGAGGGCTTTGTATTCCTTGGCGAGACAAAAGTATGGTGAGGATTCAAGGAGAATTAGATATTTATTGTGTTCAATTTCAACAGTTCTTGTGGTATGCACATCCTTTGGTTGGCATCAATCAAATGAGTATACCACTTCAGGAATGCAACATTACTGAATTCCATATTCTCAGAGTCTGCCCTTGCATGCCAATGTTCAAACATCTTTGTGAGGCACCCCTTGTCTGCAAGTGCTAGATGTATGCCATTGGGTGGCTGCCACTTCAACATTGAAAAGGCTATAAGCAGGTATCCATATGTGAAGGTGCCACCCTTATCTTGAACTTCCTCACAAGAAATGAGGAATTACTCTAGCATATAACTACACCAGTTAAAGACTACATCATTTGTGCATAAGTATGCCACTAAAAAATAATCCAATGTGCATTCAGCCTTGTAATATGAGTGCATGGACTTGTTAGCAATTACATATCAGGTCGTTCTTGTCATTTCTAGGAGAATTTGGTCAATTTTCATTGTATGACCCCCACGATGGGTATGGAAACATTCATACACACTAATTTCAACCTTCTTTTTGTCACACTTTATCGGCCCTTGGAATCCTTTAGATACATCCCCTCCTTCCAATAACAATCATGTGAGTTGATGGATATCCTCTACATGGATGGGATATCTCCTGTCAATCCATAAAATCTTGTCATGCACTCTTCTTATCAGGAACTAAGTGCATCACACAACTTCACCATTTTTCTAGGACATTGGTAGATATCGGAGGTGCATGATAGTGGAGTTGAGAAGGTTAAGAAAGTTGGGCTTTGGGATGAATTTCACCTCCCCCTTCGACTCGTAACCCATATCCCATAACACATCGATATTCATTTGTGGGAATAATGTCTTATCCGTCAGATCAAGGTCAAGGATTTTCTCTTGCTTGGCCTTCCCTTTGAAATCACCCAACACCTCGATTCTAAGATCATCGGGCTCATCTGGGATTACTTCTTTCAAGACTAAGCTTCATCCTCCCACTATTCTCGGCATTTTAAATATGGAGAGATAGTAAATAGACTAAATTGGGGGACAAGAGGCTTCTCAGAATGTACTAGGGTGCGTGAAACTCAAGGATAGAAGGCGGCTAAGTTAATAGTGTTTCGTTCACAATAAGCTTGCGAGATGTTATAGATGAGGTAATGAGGTAAACCAATAATTGGTAATAATTGATTGAGTAATTAAGCCAGTAATGCAATCTATGGCGTGAATGTCTAATGGGACTGATAACGGGGTAAAATCTCTAAATGGATCATGACTTAAATCTATGGCCTGACCAACAAATGGCCGACATGAGGGACTTACCATTTTAACGGTTGAGAATTGTGGAAGGAATATCGACATAATCTACGCGTACAGGGAATTTTTAAGACTTGACATAACATTTTGATAGTTTTCGGTGGTTAACCTAAGGGTTAGAACTGGATGTGATGTGAATAGTGCTTATCCATTAATATATTTCATATTTGATCCCCCAGACCACAATGTGATTCGTCTATGGATTTATGTGTATGATTGAGTGGATCGATGTCTCATATGACAACACGTTTCTGAGTAAGCATGTCTTAAAATACCCAACAATCAAATTGATAAACATATGTCGCCATGCCACTAAGCACACTCTGACGTTATTACATCTACTAAAAAAAACATTTTGACAGATAACCAATTATAACTATTGTACAATGTCCCTTGGATAGGATAAACCATCCCTCTGTTAAGTGTGGGAAATGTAGGGCTTTGGGTGCGCACCATTCACCCACCCTGGTCGAAGGATACCATCTAGTTGCACAAGCTTGAATAAAACAGACCATCGAATTTTAGAAACTAGGAATGGACCTAACCAATGCATGTGCAACTTTCCTGGATGTTTCTGATAATGACTGTCATACATGAGTACCTTATCCCCTTGCGTAAACCTATTGGACTTAATGTGTCTGTCATGCCAAGATTTCTACCTAGATTTTTCTACTAACTGCTGAAAATTGGCTAAGAAGCTTACTTCCTTAAGTTACTACAAGTCTGTAATCCTTTGTGCAATTGATTCACCATCCGTTTTATGAGTAGCATGTGCTATATAGAGACTAGGGATGATAAACTCTGTAGGTACAACAACTTCCTTACCGTAGACCAACTGAAATGGGGTATATTTGTTCATTTTCTTTGTAGTAGTCCTATAAGCCCATAAGAGTGATGGAACTCTATCATCCCAGTCCTCCTTGTTTTCTCAACACACCTTTGTCAGTCCTCTTTCCAAAATCTTGTTGAATGACTCCACTGTTCCATTAGCTTATGGATGATAAGGGCTACTTTTATGGTGTTGGATGAGGAATTATGTCACCAATGTTGCAATTGTGTTGTTGATGAAGTAAATACATTGATCACTAGTTAGGATCCTAGGACATCCAAACTGAGAAATGATCTCAAATATGAATCTAGTAGTTGTATATGTTGAACAGTCATGAACTACCTCTGCTTCAGTCCACCGCATGAGATAGTCTATTTCGGTGATGATACATCTAGACTTTGAATGTTTGGTGGGTGGATTAATGGGTCCAACAAAGTCCAAAAACCACTTCTCAAAGGCCTGTAGTGCTTTAATTGGATAAAGAGGTAATTCATATCTACATGATGGATTTCCTACTCGTTGGAAAATGTTGCAAGATCTAGCATAAGATTTAACATCCTTGAATAATGTTGGCCACCATAACCCAGCTTGAAGTACCTTCTGTGTTGTAGATTTCCCTCCAACATGTTCTCCTACAAATCCACTCTGGAATTCCCATAGGATATCTTGCCTCTCATGGGTTAGGACACACCTTCTCAAAATGTTATCTAGTCCCATCTTATATAGTTTTTCTGCAATCAGTTGGCATTTTTTTTCTCGGACCACTAGGTGTCATTTCTAGGATGCAGAATAATTTTATGGATAGCTCCTCGAGATGAGGAAGGAAACAATGTCTTCAATATACTTTGGGATGGATTCAATCTAGAACATATCCACGTTGACGATCTAATCATCCATTGCACCTCTACTTTCCCCTGATTTCAGTATTGATAGGTGATCCAGACCTACATTACATCTTCCCGGCTTGCCAATTACCTTGAATGAAAATTTCTGAAAGAGTAAGAGCCACCTACAAATCCTTCCCTCAATTACTAACTTATTAACTAGGTACTTCAACAGAGAATGGTGAGTAAAAAGCTTAAAATGAGAGCCTAGTAAATGGTGTCTAATATTTTGCAATGCATAAATCATAGCTAGACCTTCCCTTTCGATTGTTGTGTAGTTGTGCTCGGATTGAGAAAGTTTTCTTCTAGAAAAGTAGATAGGGTGGTCCATATTCCCTTCTTCGAGTTGTGCTAAAATGGCTCCTAGGGAGATACCTGATGCGTCCACAAGTACATGGAATTCAATCTCCCAGTTTGGGTATACAATAAAGGGTGCAGTGTTGAGTTTTTGTTTGAAGATATCAAATGCCTTGTCACATTCAATTGTCAACCAGAATTCTTCGGACTTCTTCATTAGTTTCTCTAATTGTGCGGTGATACTTGCATATCTTATGATGAACCTACAGTAGTATCATGTATGCCCAAGTATCGAGCACAATGTTTTAGAACTTGTAGGTGATGGAATGTTCAAGATAATTGAAACTTAAGCTGGGTCCACTAGGACTCCTTCCCGGAAAACAATGTGGCCTAGAAGATTGTCATGTAGTATGAAAAAAACACACTTCCTCAAGTTCAAAGATATCTATAGTTCCTGAAATATATTAAACATCAACCGTAGTATCCTTGCTTTCTCCTTCAACAAACTGTATACAATCCAGTCACCGATGTATACTTCTAGAAACTTGTGTATGAACTCACAAAATCTTGTTGTAACAATCTTGGAGAAAACTGCAAGGGCGTTCTTTAAGACAAAAGACATCACATTGTACATGAATGACCCCCACTCATTATGAATGTGGTCTTCTTCTTGTCTTCTTCTGAAATTATGACTTGGTGTTACCCCGATAATCCATATGTAAATGAATAAGATTATTTCCCCACAACTTGATATAACACCTCATTGTAAAAGGTGTTGGAAATAGATCGTGCACACATGTAGAATTCAGACTCCTATAGTCAACACAGAACCAAATATCTTTTGTATCCTTCTTGCTCTATATTACTATGGGGCTAACCCACTCTACTTCTTCGATAGGAAAGATCAGTCTTTCCCCTAACATTTTTTCCGCTTCCTTCTTGACCTTTTCTTTCACTTTGGGATTGAGATGATATGGTTTGTGATTCATGGGTCTTGAGTCAAGTTTTAGCTTGATATTCATTTCCCCCATGGATAATTTTATGAATTTTAATTATGATAAGGTTTTTGGGAATAATTCCTCATATTCCCACAACAAGATCTAGACTTCATTCATGGCTTTCTCATCCTACTAATATCCTATAGAATCTATCTTAGGATGCTCTTCACTCCCTATATTTACTTTCCGCAACTTCTGGGGATGATTATATAAGCTACAGGTATGAATGGGTATAGTGTCCTGGATTTCCCTCATACCTATAGTTTCTTTGATATTTGGGTTTATAAGTTCTTCTAATTCATTAGATTCTTCTAGGCCTTTATCAATTTTACAGCAAGCTATAGGTATTCCAATGGGGTTATGGCCTCGATTGAATTGAAGAAAATGGGAATGATCAAAGAATACTATTGGGATTGATCTATGTTTACAAATGTCAATAAATAACATCTCCATAATTCTTTGAAGGACTAAATGAAGCTTAGGGGACTTACCAACGAAGGATAAATCTTTGCAAACTTGGTCTTTTAAGGTTTTCCAACAACTTGTTTATCTTCTGGTCTCTTCATGTGTGTACTAGGATTTTGGAATCACACCTAATAAGTGGAAAAATAGTTGAACCCATAGTTGAGAAGGTAATTACACAACTCACCATTTATTTAAGCAACGCTCAACATGCATTTTGGGGTCAGACTTCCCATCAAACAATTTTGTACCTTGAAAATCCATGTCCGTATCTTCTGTCAACTAGTTGCTAATGAGGAATATGCATCAAATATCTCTCTTTGCATCCTCCCAATACAAAATAAAGGCTCGGTGAGTGGCCCACCATATAGTTGGGGTATCCTTCAAGGATATATCAAAAAATGAGTGATCCGGATTATTTTCGGCACGAAATGAGAGCGAAGATATAATAAAGAAATGCACAGAGATATCGCGTATATCTAGTAATATAACAGAAATATATCAGAGATGCAACCATAAACACAGAGATACAGTAATACACGATTTCTA
>WSFP011463060.1:0-18658 GCA_009831015.1 Picea engelmannii
AAACCCATAGACACCTTTATTCATAAAGTTATTTGGGCCAACCAATTAATGTTGTATCTATTGCATTAATAGAATGCACGCACTCTTGTGACTATAAATAAATGATTTTGAGGAGTGTGTTTGGTTCACATCCCTACCCAACAGGAATTCGTGAACATTCCTACTAGGCAAGGATATGTGGCAAGCAAACTCCTCAACCTAATTATGTCCGAAAAATGTGAACTAGCCATCATATGCACGTAAAAATAGTAATAGAGGACATGTTTGTTGTATTTTTGTCTTTCGGAAAGAAAACTTGTGTCTTCTTGTGTAATTGGTAGACCAATTTGTGTAATTGGAAGACATTTGTTAATGGAAAGAAAACGCGTGTCTTCTTGTGTAATTGGTAGACAAATTTGTGCAATTGGAAGATAATTGTTAGTGGAAAGAAAAATTGTGCCTTCTTGTGTATTTTATAGAAAAAATTATTTAATTGGAAGACAATTGTCAGTGTAAAGAAAACTCGTGTCTTCTTGTGTAATTTGTAGACAAATTTGTGTAATTGGAAGACAATTTCATGGGAAAGAAAACTTATGTCTTCTTGTGTAATTGGTAGAAAAAATTCTTTAACTAGAGGACAATTGTCAGTGGAAATTAAATGTGTATCTTCTTGTGTAATTAGTAGACAAATTTGTGTAATTGAAAGACAATTCTCAATGGAAACAAAACTTGTTGTGGTGTACTTGGAAGGAAAATGTTCTCTTTAAAAATGGGGAACCTATAGAATCAAAGTAGAAATTCTTTGAGGAAATAAAAAACCCATAGACACAGTAAATGAAGAAAGAGAAAATGAAAGGTTAGGTATGTAAATATGAAGGATTTCAGCAAAGGGAAATCTAAATTCTAGTGGAATAAATGCCATTTTGTTTCTCCTCGGTACAAGCAAAGCACAAGACTTCAGTATATTCCAATCGAGTTCAAAATTATATTGAACCTCCAATCACTATCTCATCAAGACAAGTTGTTGTGGATGAACACATGATGGAGGATTTTCTTGGAGATAATTATATAATGGATGAAATTAGAGAGGAAATTTGTGCAAAACCTTCTAGTTAAGAAGTTCCTATGGTGCAACCTCTTGTTGGACAATTAGACATTCCAGAAACTAGTCATGGGCATGCCCACTCTCCTTCGAAAATTGATCCACCAGGGATTGAAGGGGAAAGAATTGCTACATTTGTAACTCCATAGAAGGGGTGTGAAGAGTGATAGAATATAGGTTCATCATCCCTACATAGAATAAGTAGTGTGCGACAAAGAACTCATAAATGCATTCAGGTGGGATGAAATTGGTGTAGCATCACTTGAAGGTAAGTTACCTAACTAGACTAATCATTATCATTTTTATAATATCATTAAATAATATTTTGAACCAAAATATGATGCTTACTCAATGTCAATTGTTTTTGGATTTATTAATATATAGAAGTTTGATTGTCGTTAGGATAATTTTAGACATTAAAATAGTCAAAAGTTCATAAACAAGTCATCATATTGTTAGAAACCTTGTGGATGCTTTTCAAAATAATGGTAAGAAAATTCATTCTAAAAACCATACTGCATATCGACATGTCTTGTCACACTGACTTGTTAGTAAAAGCACAATAAAATGTTGTTTTCTCCAACAAACCTCTCTTCTTATGAAATGCAATATCTGCATATCTACATGTCTTGTCACACTGACTTGTTAGTAAAAGCACAATAAAATGTTGTTTTCTCCAACAAACCTCTCTTCTTATGAAATGCAATATCAAAACTCTTAGAAAATATTCTAATAAATGAGATAGACTTGACATGGGTGGCCCAAACAAATTGTGGCCCTTCACTGGTAGGCTACCTCCTTTTGACATGAATTTAATTGGAGAAGTTAAGGGAGTAGTATGAACTTTCTGGTATGAGAACACTAGGCCTTCTTCCAACCAAGAATATGTAATAAAAATGAGAATGGGATCTAAGGACCGTGAACCCCACATTAAACACTTCCTTGACATGAAATAGACAAAATTGTATGAGAAGTTATGATTGTACATAGTGCACTTAACTTGGGCCAAATATTTTTCCATTAATGAAATCCTTGGTATGTTCAAATAAGTACAATTTGTAACACATGTTGTTGTAGATATAAAATTGAGTATGGTAATTATTATCACACACACACACACACACACACACAGAGATACATATAGTGTATTTCATAATTCCATGGTACAAGAATGCTCAATTATATTGTCGTCGTCATCATCTAATGCCATTGTACAAGAATGCTCAGTTATATTTTCGTCATTATCATCTAGAGACTTTATTCACAACATCTTGTGTACATGGTTAGAGGGTTGTACATTCCATAAAAAATCTTGATTAGATGGGACATGCCCCAGGTGCAGTGGAATGGAATTATTAAGCAAGTGCATCCATGTGAGTGATGAGTATGAATTAGGGAGAAAGGAGGTTGACTTGAAAAGATTTAAATATGTTGCGTATGATATTGAAAAATGGAAGGAAAGAAAAAATATACAATTGGTGATTTCCCAGGGGTTGATTTAAGGAATGGAAACATCCTCACTCAAGCATTTTCGAATCCTAGTAGGCTAGGGGAGATAGGAAGGAATGTTACCTTGAGCTTATATCCTATTCAAAATTATCAATCAAACCCATAAGAAATATGTTCTTGGGCTTGATGCTATTATCAAATTATGTGATTTTCTAAAAAAATGTAAAAACATTTTTATGTATAAAACTTATAAAAGTTTAAATGAATAAATAATAATACATACATCTAAAAACTAGTAACCACAACTCTCAAATTGAGAAGAAACCAAATTTTATTAGTGATGAAGTTTCTTAGTTACAAGAAAGTTCCTCTTTCCAAACCCCTGTGAGGATTTACACCATAATCAGACTTAGAAATATAGGATGGTATTTAGAATCATAAAAATAAAATTGGTGTATGAAAGAAAAAAACCCAGACTGAAATAAACCAGATCAATCCAAGACACAAGCTCATCAAGTATTGACTCTAAAACATATCCCTACTCATAACTGAAAATGAATTCATAAATTCTAATCAAACTGAATAGACTGCCAAGACAAATGAATGATGTTATGAATCATGTCAAAATTCTATGCTTCCCAATCCTTTCTTCTTTTCCACCTTTAGAATAATCCTTTTGTCAACAAGAGGACTTAGCTCTAATGAAACTCGGAAAATGAAATAATGAATATTAGATATCTCACATGAAAAGAAAATGAAAACCTTATAAGAATTATCTCTCTCTTTTTGTCTCCCTTGGTGTGTCCTTCATTTCTTCCTTTTATTCTCCAAATTGTAGTTCTCAAGTAGTTCAACTACCTTTATTTACTAAATTGAAACAACTTTAGTTAATAATAGGACACTATTATTTATGATAAGGATAAATAATAAATATACATAATAACTAATAGTCCCCCCCCCCACCCCCCCCTTTTATGTGTTTTCTATTTTAATCATTCCATTCTTCCTCCATAATCATAACCACACATTCTTCACATATCATCATAAAAATTAATATACACAGCAGCTGAAATAATCATGCCTCATAATAATACAAACTTGTATCTCCCAAAATTTTTAAAGTCTGATATAAGTTTCTTCAAAAATAAAATAATATTAGCTATCCAAAAGGATATGTGCCTCAAACTCAAACTGATGTCACCATGAGAATAAAATAAAGTCAAAAATCATATTTTTCAATGCAACTGTTTATCTACACCCATTTTCATTCGACATTGCTTCTTTATGTTTGATCAAATTTGCATCAACATATTTATTTTTTTTACCCTTTGATATTTTCGGGTGCATATCATCAAAGGTGATTTTCCTCACACCTTATTCAAGTCTAAGTGGAAAGTATTTGACGGTGTAGGAAGATGTCTCCGAGGAGTCAGAAATGATTGATATGGTAGCGCCTTCCCTTTACTTGTCCCTGGATTAATAGCTAAGGAATTTTTATTTTTTTGGAGCTATGGGGAATGCACATGTGAGGCAACAAAAGAAATAGGTTGTATTGGCAGTGTGGGAGGTGGAGGCGAAACTGGTAGTGACATGGTAGGTGAGTGACCAACACCAGAATTAACAGGTGCATTTTTCCATCCATCATTGATTAGAGGCTGATGTTGAACATGATGCTTATTAGGGATACTTCCAATACTAGGATGAGGTTGGATATCAGTAGGATGAAAAGGGGGTTTGACTTGTGGCTGATGGGGCTGAAAAGTTGGTCGTCTTGCAAGGTTGAGGAAACCAGTTTGGACTAATTGATTAAATTCCTCAAAATTTTCATCAAAGTGGATGGAAGATATCATCCTCTTGTTTATACCTCTCTGTCAAAATGTATTGGGCCCTCTACCCTTGTTTCCCGTATTACCTATGTTTCCAAACTGATTGTTTCCTCTACTAAAAAAAACTCATCTATATGCATTTGTTTCCAAATTAATACATATATAAGACACAATGTATAAAAAATCTAATACAATTTGTCAACATGATTACATTTGTCTCTGAGAATAACAGAACCATGCAAGATAAAAGGAAAATGAATAGGAAAAATGAATATAGGGATGTCAACTCAACTCCTCCAAACACCAATCTTCTCCTTAAAAACAAAAATATCAGTTGAAATTCTTCATATGAACATACCATTTTATTTTTTTAAGTATAAACAAGGAAGCACATTAAAAGGAGATTGTGTGTGCCTAGGATATATGAGAAAAGAGAAATGTCTTGAAAAAAGTGATAATATGACAGGAATGCATGATAAACAGTTCAAATTTAAAACTCTAAACCATGCATGTAAATTTTCTTCATAAAACAATCAGCTCAGAAGACATTCCAAATCATATGCATATGTTTCAGATAATAATCACATTATACCCATCATTCATCATGTTGTTACCCCTTCTCTGTCAAACTGAAAGTCATTTTTGTTTCATCTTTTAGTTATATAGACAGGGAACAAAAATGGAAAATAGAGTTTTATGAGTAGGATTCACAAGTATGGATTATGTAAAATTATATTTAGAAGAGAAATGAAAATCTATATAAATTTAACTTTAACCATTGACACAAGACTCTAATCAATTTGTATTAACTTATGTCATTCATGAGTAAATTAAACTGATATGGACAGATGAATCATCACATGAAATATGTTCATTGTTCAAAATGAGTAACTTATTCCTGTTATATCTCCATTATGATATTATATTTGTGTGGGGGGGATTTTAATATTCATGTTTACTCAAACAACAATCATAAATGGTCATAATGATATTATGAAGATCAATATTGGATTATTTAATTTTATACCCTTGTACTCTTGAAGTAATATTTTAAGAGAGTTAATTTAATAATATCCAATTGAAACCAGAGTATTATGAGCTTAAATAACCATAGCATGTTCAAAACAAATGAATGCATTTACATCCAGTAATTTCAAATTCTGAACATGATTGTAGTCAATTTCAAAAAGGAATAACCGAAACCTATGTCAATTATGAGTCATAACACTTATACCAACTCATAACAATTACACTCGTATCACATGCACATGAAATAAATTGGCATCTTGACCCAGAACCAAAAATATTCCATTGAAACTTATATTTGGTCAAGGAAATGATGCAAAGTAGTAGAGTAGCTCAGATGGAAGAAGCATCAACTACAATTTGTTTCACAGATAAGGGTTTGAGCTTACTATCTTCAAAAGATACGACTCTCAACCCATTGTTTTAAAAAATTAAACAATGACTAAAATTGCATCCAGTTTCAACATGGGGGTCAAACAATATCAAAACAGGTAGCAAGTGATATTATGCACAACATGTTTGACTTGGTTCAAAACCTTTAATATTTACTCACAAACCAAAACTTTATAAGTTCTGGAAACATGACCAAGTAGAATATCAATTTGAAATGAAATGACAACAATCACTATGCATAACAAATATGGGTTTGAGCTTGTTACTTGACAAAAGTTGAAAATGTAAAACCCATAAAAAAAACTTGCCAACACACAAAAAAAATAAAGCAGGACACCAACCAAACTACATGTATTATAAAACAATGAGACAGCTTCAACCTTGTATTTTGCAACACATAAATGGGATTGACCCATTTTCATTTTAAAATGATTACTTAAATATAGTCTGGCTCAATAAAATATAGTTCGAAATTTGCCTAGAACACGGTTTAATGAATCCACATTCAAAAACCCATCTTATTTATTCATCCAACTAAAATGGGTCTCTTTAAATCATTCCAAAACCACTGCAGGATGCATAACTAGTGTGAAACAGACAAGCTTCAAATATTATTCTCGATGCATGCAAGAAAGAAATAAAACCCCATAACTTTATCCACTTTTAACATCTTTTGAACAATCATCATAAACGGAAAGTGAGAGTACTAGAAAATTAAGACAAAATCGACCTAATCCTTATCAAACAACCACATTTTCCTTAATTTTTGTTTTCCAGGAAATGTCAGAGCAGGGAAAAACAATCATTTTCATGCACACAATATGCTACGAGAGACAAAACTTAATCAATATAAATAAAAATGTTTGGTAATATATGTAGGATAGGCTGCGAGCTCATACCTTGTAAAAATTTTCTTTAATACCAGTGTTGAAGGATAAGAGTAGTTATAACAACCACCAAGAGTGAGGGTTTCTCAACAATAAGTGCTCGAGATCTCTTGGAAACATAAGAAAAATGAAATGAACCTTGAAAACCCTCACAAAAACAAGGTGATGGACAAGGACTATGGAGTAAATGCCTGCATCTCATCATATTCAATGCATGGCCAGCAAGGATGCCCTATGTTCATTCTCCATAACTCAATGCAAATCGAATATCATAAACCAAATACCATAACATATGCCACATCAACCAATCATAGGTTCGAAATAATTCCAATTGAGTACACAACCTTGTTCCATATCACTCAACAATCATATCTTTTAAATCAAGCTTGTCACTTCACATAAGAAATTGGATTGTCATTCACATGAAAATATAGGGATTAATCATTGGCGTTGTCAATCAAATTCCTTGTATTAAGTGAGGAATATACCATATGGAACCAACAAAATGTATACCATGCGACCATATGCATATGCACCACCTTTTGTTAAACAAATTCCAACCCTTTTGAAACTTATCCCATCCCATAGTAATGATTGTTGTCACATAGGAACCAATGATTTGTAATCAAACCTTTTGAAATAATATATCATGTCTTAGTAACAAGTTTATTATATGTCCATGGGAAAACCATATATATATATAATGATTTTGAAGAACAAGAATAATTTTAATCCTTTTTGTATGTGTAACCATGTATAGCATTAATCTCATAGTTTTCTTGTTGATAAGTGCCATGTCATCAAAGTGAAAATAAGAAGAAACCATCACTATGTTAAACTGAAATGCATTACCCCACGCTAAACTATCATAAATTTAGAACCTTTATCACCACCTCCTTGGATAGAATATGTGCATATTCTAAGAAAAATGATTGAAAATTAACATCCATGAGTTTTCTCTTTTGGGCATCCACCTATTAGTTATATATCATAGTATAAATAAATAGGCTTTGCAATCCATTACATGATCTTATATCAGGCAATAAGATTTTGAGTCAACACCAGGTACGAGTATGTGACTTCATCAAGGACTTCATAAAAAATACACGAAAATATATTTAGCATGTCCATGTGGCTCGATGGCACGATGAGGATTTTAGAATATGCAGTGATACATTTCCCATTGGTACTATATTATTAATGATTGATTTTGCTAAGAACTAAACCCTTCAATCACAAAATAATATTCAAGGACAATATTATCACGAGGAGTAGGTCAACATAATGGTCCATATAGCATATAGGCACAATCCAGATAGCAATGAAGAAAACAAAGTTATATTGAAGGAGTATCACTTCTACATAAGTGATAATCAGTGCCATGACTTAGCCTATGTACAACATTGTTTCTTGTTGTTTTACAATCACCTGAAGGAAAAGATCATATAGATGGATCACCATTGGATTTGGTCAGATGGTTGCATGGACCAGTTCAAGAATGCTCGTGTATTTCAATGCTCGTTTATTTTGCACAAAACTAAGGGTACCACATATTTGGAACCATTTCGAGTCTGGGCATGGGAAAGGGGAGAATGATGGAGTAGGAGAAAGCATCAAAATAGATTTACGCAAGTAATAAATGAAGTTCAAAACTACTTCCCTTATTTGAGATGCAAAATCCATTGTTGAATAGTGTTCTTTAGTAATGGGAGAGGGAGAAATAACCCATGAAGAACAACCAACCTGGAAAGGACATGTACATAGATATTTTTGGTAGGTGGTCGATGTATATCGATCAAAGTAGTATGAATGAAAAACAATCCAAAGCACTCATGGATTCCATTTAGTTTGAACATAATAGAATGCAATAGTTGAAATATGGACGAGAAAAATCTCATGCTTCTGTGGTCCATGTAGTATTAATGAATGGGATTATTTTGAATCCACAGATTGGGTTGATAGATGGGATCGTGAATCACTCTCCATTGCTAAACATATAAATACAAAATTATCTCAGTTGGAGGAGGACCAATCAAATATTTCAGTATATTAATATCTCGTACTACCAAGTTCAGTGAATATTCTATTAAATTTTGAATAACAAGCATCAATGTTTTATGCTTTTATCATTTAGTGTACTCATGTATTGGAAATCCATTTTTCGCAGGGACTATGTACACAGTCGTTTCCCCAGAAGGTAATGAATGGGGAACTAACTATTGGTTGACATGTTTCTTAGAGAGAAAGTAGACCCTCATGCTCTCAGTATTATAATCCAAAGGCATTCAATTTTTGATTGGGTCGATGGTTATTAAAGGAGAATATCTGACACAGTATGCAAGAACAAAAAAGAAAGGTGGTTATGTATTTCAAGATTATATACCAAGTGAGGTTGTATACCACTTTATGAACCTGTTTGTTGTTACAAACCTCCAACTACAAACAATTATAGGTGAGAATGCATCAAAGTTAGGATACATATTGCCTTACTCTAAGAACGATAAGTTAATAGAGACAATTAGTATTAGAATTGATCATGATGGTCTACTTCAATGACCATAGGTATGTATACCACCCACTAATTGTTAGAAAGATGGACTTTATCTTTCCTTTCTATGTTGGGCCTCTCCCTTCCTTCCCTTTCATTTCCTTCCCATGTCTTTCCTTGCCATTTCTTTCCATACCTTCCCATGTCTTTCCTTGCCATTTCTTTCCATACCTTGCCATGTCTTTCCTTGCCATGTCCTACGATGCCTTTCCTTTCCTTTCCTTTCTTATACTTAGATATAGACCATGACCTAGAACTATACATATACCTAGACCTAGATATAGACCTTTCCTTGTCTTTCCACACCTTACCTTTCCATGCAATGTCTTGTATTGTCTTTCCTTGCCTTGCCTTGTCTTTCCTTACATTTCCTAGACCTAGAAATAGACCATGACCTAGACCTATACCTAGACCTAAACCTAAACCTAGACCTAGAACTTTCCTTTTCTTGTCTTGGCTCATCTCGCCATGCCTTGCCTTGCCTTGCCTTTCCTTTCCTTACCTTTTCTTTCCTTTTCATTTCATGCCTTACCTTACCTTTCCTTTATGTGTCTTATATTATCTTAACTCACCTTGTATTTCCTTGTCTTATATTGCCAAGCCTTGTCTTTCCATGCCTTGCCTTACCTTTCCTTACCTTTCCATGCCTTGTCTTTCCTTGTCTTGTCTTGCCTTCCCTTTCCATGACTTTCCTTTCTTTGTCTTTCCATGCCTTGATTTGCATTGTCTTTCCATGCCTTTTCTTTCCTTTCCATGACATGCCTTTCCTTGCCTTACTTTTCTTTTCCTTGTCATGCCTTGGATTTCCTTATCTTTCATTGCCTTATCTTTCCATGACTTATCTTTCCATTCCTTTCCTTGCCTTTCATTGTATTTCATTTCCATCATGTCTTGCCTTGCCTTGCATTGTCTTTCTACACCTTTCCTTTCCTTTCCTTTTTTACCCTTATCTACCATGCCTTTCCTTGCCTTTCCTTTCCTTGCCTTGCCTTGTTTTTCATTGTCTTTCCCTGTCTTTCCTTGTATTTCCATGCCTTGTCTTTCCATGCCTTCCATTGCCTTGTTTTACCTTTCATTTCCATGCTATGTTGATATTTTCTTGCCTTTCCTTTCCTTTCGTTGTCTTTCCTTGTATTTCCTTTCCTTTCCTTGACTTGTCTTTCCTTTCTTGGTATTTCCTTGTCCTGTATTTCCATGCTATGTCTAGCCTTGAATTTCCTTTTCTTTCCTTGTATTGTCTTCCCATGTCTACCCTTTTGTTATCTTTCCTTTCCATGCCATGTCTATCCTTTCCTTTCCTTTCCTTTCCTTTCCTTTCCTTACCTTACCTTGTCTTTCCATGCCTTGTCTAGCCATGCCTTCCCTTTCCATGTCTTACCTTGACCATGACCTAGACCTATACCTATACCTACACCATGACCATGACATAGATCATTACCTACACCTAGACGTATACCTGGACCATGACCTTGACCTATACCTAGATGTAGACATAGACATAGACCTAGACCTTACCTTCCCTTTCCTTGCCATGCCTTTCCCTCCCTTTCCTTGCCTTGTCTTACATTTCCTTGTCTTTCAATTCCTTTCCTTGCCTTCCCTTACAATTTGTTTTCAACTTAACATGAAATGTTGACACCAATAGTGTGTAAATATACTTTTCTAAAACTTTTTTATATTTCCCTTGTGAATTTTCCTCATGTAACTTTAACTTTAATATGATATAACTTTAACTATCACTCTTACAAGTTTCATATTTCTATAGGAATAAGTTTTATGTTTATTTTCATTTGAAATCCACCCTTTGAAACTAAAATTATTTCTTATTATTTTTTGTGAACTGAAGGAAAGAATATGATATTACATAGTGAGTAATAAATTTGCTAAATACCTCCACTAGCACTTGTTGAAACTCCTATATAAAAAATGATCCCAACTTCTTACTATAGAATAGATGTGTTGCATCCTCACCCAACAATCTTAGTCATGAGACAAGTAGCCATGATATAGGTTTTCAAAAAATTTGGCCCACGGAGTTCATATCCTCATAATAATAGCTAAATGAGCATCTCAAAATGGACCAAAAATGAATAGAATGCATGTGCATGCGTAAATATTAAAATGTAGCAAAAATAAAAATCATAATCACACACATCATGAAAGATGCATTGTTTTTTCATAACAAAAATTAAACATAAATTTTGTATATTCATAAACAAAAATAAGAGTGTTGATTTCATGCTTACCTACAACCATCACTCTTTCATCATAATTTTGAAATTTTTTCTTAAGAGTGTTGATTTCAGTCAATTTCCATATTTGTTTTCCATGGTAGCAATGGACAACACAACACAAACAACCTAGAGCATCAATGTGAGAATTTTGGAATGGATGCTTGGTTTTAATAAGTCAAATGAGGTAGATGGTCTCATTTAAAGAACGTGTTAAAAAAAGAGATGAGTTCTATGGCTGACATTTGGCAATAGTGGAACCATATCCACTCTCATGTTCTATTCAACAATCTTGTGTTGGATAGTTGGTTGTCATTGATGTTGTTGGATAGTTAGTTTTCATTGATGTCAATAGAATATGTTGTCATTGATGTCAACAGATGTGATGGTTGCAGTTGAATAAGTCTACAAGAAGCCTACAGGTGTGGTCAGGAAGCCCAAAGTTATTTGAGGAATAATGATATGAAGGAAAGTGTAAATGCAGGTAACAATATCTTATATGGATAGTCCTCATCATATCATTTCCAATAGTAGGTGGTACATCACGTAGTTCCTCATGATTGAGTAATTATGAGGTCATGAAGTTGGAAGCCCCAGAGAATGGTTAAGAAACCCCTAAATAGTTACAAGTAATTAATTAAAGGGTAAAGTCTTTATAACAAGAAACTACAGGTCAACCCTTAATTCAAGGAAAAAAGCCACTTTGAAAATGTATAAATACACTTCAAGAAGCCTTTCATTCTTACACACACAACTTTATTGAATATATTCTATGTGAGCACACTTGATCTATTGTCAAATATGAAATGACAAATCTGAGGAAGGGAAAGATTAAGGTGTGTGAAAGTATAGATATTGCATAGGAGAGAGGGTTTTATGTGAAACCCTAATTTGGATGAACCCCATGGGTTAGACTATTGGTTTCCCATGAGACACCCCCATGGGTTGTATGGCCCTCGTACTGTGAGGCCCCTCTAGTTGACTGCTCTTAGTCTCGTGAGGTTAAGAAAATTTTGCGGAGGATTCTAGTACTAGGTTGTTGAGGCTGAGGAAGATTTATAGGTCTGAAATTTTATGTATCAGGTCATATACAAGTTTAAATATATGTCTATATGCATGTTTTTAGGGTTACATGTTGGTGATGTTATGGTGCAATCTTGAGGCATGTATTTGGTATCTTATTGAGACATTGGCACATGCTTGAGGCACATATTGTGTGCATGGTGTGAGGCATATTTATGGTATATGTATGAGGTACATTTCTTAGTGATATTGATGCATGTTTGAGGTACTTCTTGATGAGGTTATGGTGCATGCTTAAGGCATGTCTTTGTGAGTTTTTATATATGCCTTGAGGAACATCTTGGATACTTGGCATATGGTTTGTTGTATGGTATATGCTTGAGGAATATCATGAACGATATAGCACATGTTTGATGGTATCTCTCGGTACATAGTTTATGGATGTTGGCACATGCTTGAGGCACATGGTTTGAGGTACATCTTGGCTACATGATTGAGTGTTATTATGGTACCTTTGTATCTAGTTTGGTATATGTCATAGGCACATATTTGTGATGTTTGTACATAGTTGAGGTATACAATTAGTATATCATGGCATATGCATGAGGCACATTCTTTGGTGCTTGGTTGAGGCACATTCTTTGGTACATAGTTGATTATTGGTACATGGTACATGTTTGATGTACATGGTATGGTACGAGTTTCGATACATGGATGATGTACATGGTATGGTACAGGTTCTGGTACATGGTTGATGTACATGGTATGGTGATGGTTTTGGTATCCATGTGAGAGGATCTGGTTATAGTTGTTTGAGGATGGTATATCGGTGATAGTCACAGTGATAGTGACAGTGTCAAGGAAAGTGACAGGTTGGATGATTGGTTGATCATCAATTTCAGGTTGATGTGACAGTGAAAATTACAGGTTGATGTGAAAATGACACTAACAGGTAGGTTGATATATCAGTGACAATGGAAGCTACAAGTTGATCATTGGTAGTGACAGTTTGATTCTACACTTATATTTCAGGGCGACGGGATGGGGAAACGAAAGAGGGTTATATCCTCCTTCTTATTGGTGCCAGATAACTCAGGGACTTGGATCTTCCTTCAAGTTGGAGCCTATAAATCAGGGGGTCATAGCCTCCTTTCGGTTGGAGTCGAAGAATATAGGGAGTTGGAGCTTCCTTCAGGTTGACACCTTTAAACTAGGGGATTGGAGCCTCCTTCCAGTTGTAGCTAGAGAATTCAGGGAGTTGTAGCTTCGTTCAGGTTGGAGCTTGTAAATAATGGGTTGGATCCTCCTTCCAGTTAGTGTTGGAAAATTGGGAAGTTGGTGCTTCCTATGAATGTATTCTTGATATATATAAGAAAGCATTCCATGGTTTTCTCCCATTTTAGTTTCCACGTAAATTATGGTGTATTTTGCATCTTTGGTTGTTTATTGTGCAGTGATGAATGATATTGATTTTTATGAAATGATATACTAAATGAATAAGTGATAAACTATTTAATGTTGTTGATAAAGTTGAAGTTTTATATATACTAGGATTGAAAGTTGTAAAAAAATATCATACTAATTCATACTAAAAAAATATCATACTAATTCAGTATTCCAACATCTTTGACCATTATATATTATATTCTTTCATTAATATTTACATAGATTTAATGTGTAAAAGGAATAACTGAACAAATATTTCATATTTATGATTGATTGAAATTTTGAATTCATTTTATGATTGTTATAGTATTCTTGTATCTTGTGGTTCATTTTTGTTGTTAGGGAACTATGCCTATACTTGCCTTTCCTTTCCTTGGATTTCCTTGTCTTTCCATGCCTTTCCTTGCCATGTATTATCTTGACCATGAGCTAAAACTAGACCTTTACTTACACCATGTCCATGACTTCCCTAGAAAGTAGCTTTGCAGAACAAAGACTAGAATCGTTTTAAAATGAAGGCATAAGGGGTAAAATCGTTCATATAAACTTTGAATCCCTCATTAATTAAATAAAAAAATATGTTTAAAATAGATCTCTGGAATGTAGCTGGAGCATTAAATAACCCAAAGGGAAAGACTCAATATGCGAAGGTACCCCAAGGACATGTAAATGTAGTTTTATCCTGGTCTTCCAGAGCAATATGAATATGATTATAACCGCTAAATCCATCTAGGAAAGAGAAACATTTCTTCCCTTCTAAAGTACCAAGGACCTGATCTTTAAAAGGTAGGGGAAAATGGTCTTCTAGGTAGCTTTATTGAGTTCATTGTAGTCTACATCGATTCTCCACTTACCATTATTTTTACAGACGATTACTAGTGGGGAGACCCACTGGATATCTGAAATAGGATATATAAAGTTCGCATCCAAGAGTTTATGTAATTCTTCTTTGACAATGTCCCTGAGATGAGGGTTTAATCTTCGTTGAGGCTATCAGATGGGTCGAGTATCTTTTTTGATATAGATATGACGTGTGCATAGTTGGGGATCGATGCCCTTCATGTCAGAATATTCCCAGGCAAAATCCTGTTGGTATTTAGAAAGGATCTAGATTAATTTTTGTTATTGTTGGTCATTCAGATTGGCGTTGATATTCAAACATCTTCCTGGTGCGATTTCAACTACAATTTTGTTATGGACAACAGTAGTGGGAATGTTTTGATCAATCAATTCTTCCAAAGGATATCCCTACACTTCATTATCTAAAATGGATTTTAGCATTTGACATGTTGGGTTACCTATAACAGTTGGGTTGTTAATGAAGCTACTAATCACATCATCTTTTAACTGGTTTTTGAGCCCAAGAGCTTCTTCTAGTCTTGAGAGGAGGGCATATTTTTTCTTCCAGATATTTAGGTGGTTGCAACTGCTGGTGTATGATAGGCAGACTTGGTTTAGCTGGAGGATACAAGATAAGGTTATTTATATCACTTCCTCTAGCAATTTTCATGTTTCATGTGCGACATCTTATGTATGCATCTATTGTTTCTAGCCACGGTCGCCCTAATATTAACGGGTGTCCATCTAGTCTACTTCTTGGGTTAATAACTAGGAAATCAGTTGGGTATTCCCAAGAGCCGAATGGGACTGCTATGTCTTGTAATGTGCCTTATGGTTTAACCACTGATCTATCAGCCAATTCTAAAAAAGTTGAAGTTGGTTCGTTGGAGGTGATACCCAGAACATTACAGGTCTCAGTGGTCAGAATATTGATGGCTTCTCCCAAATCCACCAATGTATTTGGGAAGGAGCATCCTTGTATATGAACTGCTACCATGGGATTTCCTAGGTCTACATATTTGACTGGCTCTTGTTTGCCTAAAATAAGATCGGATAAGTTTCCTACCACATGAACAGTTGATGGATTCTTAGTTTTCCTTCCGAGCTTTTTCCGACATAATTCTTTAATTGTTTTCACATAAATAGAAATATCGTGTATAGCCTATAGGAGTGGGATTTTAACACATAAATATTTTAGTTCCCCAGTGATATCGAAGTTGGGATATACATATGGTTTAGATATCATTATCCTTTCAGGGAATGGGAGAGAAGGACTTGCGTCTTTATCAGGGTTTTGTTGCTTGACTGTGTTTTCCCCATGTTCTTATTCTTCTGTTATAACCACAGTTGATGGGTTTATTGTTGGTTTTTTATCATTCTTGTTCTCATGTTCTTGATTAATGC
Organism: Picea engelmannii; assembly: GCA_009831015.1. Lineage (NCBI taxonomy): Eukaryota > Viridiplantae > Streptophyta > Pinopsida > Pinales > Pinaceae > Picea > Picea engelmannii. Next base: position 16,155 of record WSFP011463060.1, read on the forward strand.
TACTTTCCTCAAGAGAAACTACATGCCACAATTTTAACCGAATATTGTTGCATCCTACAGAGTTCGTTTCACATTCCAAATTCTCGATAATTTGCACGAGCTGGAGTGGTCTATTATTAGGATTCAGGTTGGGTTGAGCTGGTAATTGGGGGTGTACTTGAGGTTGGGGATTTTGAGGCAATTGAAGTGGAGCTTGTAGAGTGTACTGAGATTCAGGAACCATTCCCATAGGTTGATTGGTCAATCCCATGGGGCGCTGTCAGTTTTGATTCCAATTGGGAGCTTGGGCAGTTGTGCTAGTCCACTTTGAAGGATAGGGACTATTATTTGAATTCTACTAAAACAGGGTAGAGTGATGCAGGTTAGGCCAAGTAGGATTGGAAACCAGTTGATTTGGCCAAGGTGCAATAGGATATTGTTTGGACTACCAGGTGGGATTCACAAATGGTTGGCCTTGCCATGTGTTTCCAGGATTATGCTACTAATTATATTGTCCAAGAAAGAAAGAATAAGGATCTTGTAGAATACCTGGGGAACGAGCCTTCCATTGACGACGTTGAGCCATCAGATATATCAGTTTAATTTCTTCTTTTTCTTCTTTAAAGATGGCCTTTAGTCCTAGAAGTGATGGATATTATTTTGTCGCATGATCTTTGGAAAATATAGCATAGGTTCGAACCATGTCCAGGGGACATTCCCTTGGACTATGTTTTTTATTGCACCATGGAAAAAATATAGCCAATGACTGTTCTGCTTCTTCCTATCTCTGTTTAGCCTACAAAACATCCAATTGTGTAGTCAGAGTACCCAAAATTTTGGTTTGAAAATTTTCCAAAAGATTACCAATTTATGCTCAGGTGACACTCCCACTGGTAATGTTGCTACTTTTGGTAATGGGACCTTGTATTCCCAATCTGGTTATGTAATACCACACAAAAACCTGATACATAATTGGACAATTTCATCATACGTTTCTTGATAAATATTGCCTTTTCCCATCAAATTTAACGTCACTACCCATTCATCCTTCATACCTTTTATTAGAGTGGATTTAAGTACCTCACTTGGTGTACCATAAGGTGATCTCTACAGGTTATATTGAAATTTTTCAACATATTCTTCTAGTGTTTCATTTTCTTTAGCAACCATTTTAAATATTTCATCCTTTAAATCCCTGGTTCTATATTAGTCTTGGTATTTTGTAAGGAAGGGGTTTTTCATTTCGTCCCGTGAATTTATAGTTCCTCCCCCTAGTCCCATAAACCATCGTAAATATTCCCCTTTCAAAGTGGAAGGAAATAACTTTAGTTTATGGGATTTGGAGGTATATTCATAGCCTCTACACAGGACATCAAATTCGAATAAGAATGCATCAAGATCCTCTGAGATCAATCCATTGAAGGTTGGAATATTCTGTAGTGGAATGGCTTTCATTATGGAATTAAAAACTGGATCAACTATAGGATATTCCAAAGTGGTAGTCTGGGCCTCGGGTCGTGGATGATTTTGATGTGCCATTTGGTAAAAAATGTGCCAATAATCCTTAGGGATCTCTTGGTTTGGGTTCTCTACTCGAGGTGGATGACTAATTGGTCCCTTAGAAGGTTTTACCGTGCTACCTATGTATGGGATTCTAGGTGTTCCTTCTCCTTCCAGAATCACAGGAGATCCAAATTCAGACGGTTGTGGGTTTTCCTCAGCAACTCCACTGGTCTCCCCTTCTCCTTCTCTCAAATTACAAGAATTTCCCTCACCTAAAGGATTGAAAAGTGGAGTGTGTGTACTTTGGTAACTCTATTTAGTTCCTTCAATTCCGCTATTAACCTCAATGTGAGATGCATTTGGTGATTCTTTTGCTTGAGGGGCTTGGGTAGAACCTTTTCGAGGTCCAATCGAGGCTTGAGATTCAACCTTTCGAATAATTTTTTCTATAAAAGTGCTCCTTCCAAGGGCCACCGAGCCCTGGGCTTTTGTAGTTTTCTGTAAGAGTTTTTGTTTTTCAGGTTCCTTTTTCTTAATAATACACACTGACACAAACTCTATGCACATATGTAACCTCTATGCATTAGCTGAAGGTAGGCGCTGGCACAAGCATTTTACTTGTTTCTTGCATAGATTCTTACCTTCTGTTTTTAATACCTCATCCTTTCAAAGACGCAACCTATACTATCCTTGACAATCTCCCTGGCAACGGTGCCAAAATGTTGGGTGCTAAAGATGTCCTAAAAACAACCTTAGTCTAACATCAATTTTATCAACCGAGGATTCATCTTTTTCTTTCAAGATTGTCAGCAAAATCTATGCGGATAAGTTGTAGAGGTTTAAATCATGTAGATAGTTCATTTACAACAAATCTGGATGCATCTAAATTACTTTAACAATCAAGTTCTTCACAGATTAACTACAAAATATGAAACTAATGATTTAATCAAAAGGAAATATATTTTGAGCAATAACACACCCTAAAAAGAAACATCAATTAATTACTAAACTCATTCATCTAT
>ML875439.1:0-18657 GCA_009831015.1 Picea engelmannii
CAATTTAGCTACAAACAAGCTCCAAGAAAACAATAAATAGAATCTAAAATAAAGAAAAATAAACTTGCATTTGAAAATAATGATCAAAATGCAATCTAAAATAAAGAAATCCAAAAGAGCATATATTAATGTAGACAATCAAAATAATTTTAGCTACAATCTAAAATATTTCACCAAACTTTTAAAAACCAAATCAGCATTCATCATTCATGTCAATATAACTAATTTCAAATATAGTTTATAATAATAACTATTCAAAATAACAATATTTAAAGTATCATAGAAGGTAGATATTGTCTAATTTCAAAGAAGGCATAAGTGTCATTATTCATTTTACAACTTTTTTAGTATTGCATAAAAGGAAATGAATAACTTTGAAAAAGAAAAGAACAAATGAGAAGAGTCAAGGTAGTTGCGATCAAAATAAAATATTTTTATCTTCTTTAGCCTTTGCATTTTTGAAATATGAATAGACATGAAGCCAAGTATTTGATGTGGAATTCAATTTAAAAAATCATGAATCACATCATGCTCACTCCAATATACATCTAATATACTAACTTCACAATGGTCATAATCCAAATTTTTCCTAAAGTGGTCAATTTGAGTTTTTGTTTTTGGGGTAGATTTGTTTGTTATCTCTTGCAAATGTTGTGAATACATGAATTCTATTAGTTATTTTCTTCTTTGACTATTTTCATTAATGTCAATATTGAAATCACCAATGATTATTAAGATACAATAATGTAGGAGCATCTATCCAACTCATCAGTGCGTCAGCAGCCAGTGCAACAATGCACCAGGAGGGAGAGTATCCCAATGAGAGAGAAGCGTAAGATTTATCATTTTTCAGTTTAAATCTAAATTTAATGTAATTTAATATTGTAAGGCTCAAGGAAGGCCGAGCCATTGTATTGTATAAGGATAAATGTAAGTCTCCTTTAATGGGTTGTAGTTGTATAGATCTTGAGCATCACCTCACATCTGAAGATGTAAATGAATATTTACTATAGTCGCTTAGTGATAAGGAAGCATTTAATTAGACATGATAGCACTAGAATAATCTAGAGGGAAGGCTTGAGAAGTCCCCTCATGTATAAATGCATGTAATGTATTCCCAGAAGGGGTTGGTTGAGTGAGTGGTTGTTGAGAGAAAGAACTGAGACTCTGTTGTTGTCCAATCTTGTACACATTGTAAAGAGCATGCAGATTTAATACAAAACTAGATTTCCCTGCATATGATTATGTGTGTGTTTATCTATGTAATGAATGTGTTTACTTTTTGAATGTTTACTGTGTATGGTTATGAATGTTGTTAGTGCATGTATGCATATTCCATTTGCAAGAATATATATAATTATTTGTCTATAGTTTTTTTAGTGTTTTGGGATCTCATGTCTATGCAAGGAGTGCACCTTAGAGTTGTTAGAAAACTCTAAAAGGCCTGTGCAAGGAGTGTGCAATAACTTTTTAAGGAGTTCTATGAAGAGTGTGCCAGGTGGGAACACCAAAACAAGTCTTAAGCTCATAAGGGAAAGTTGTGCAAGGAGTGCACATCATAATTATTGAAGACTCTGAGAGAAAGAGAAAGGAGTACGTGGGTGAGTCTTCCAAGTTCAAGACTCAGGAGAATTGAGTGCAAGGAGTGTACAAGCCAACATATTGTTAAAGTGTTCGTGAAGCTCAGTAGGGAGAGTGCAGATAACCAGGAGAGTGTTGAAGGAACACTTTGACAGTGTTCACAAGCTCATAAGATATAACGTGAGTGCCAGGAGGGCACAAGAATTCGTTTGGAGGAAAAAAGGGGCTGACAACCCATTGAAGTTCGAGTAATTACAACCTCATAGGAGAGATATCGTAAGTGCGCACATAGCCTATGCAAGGAGTGTGAAAGGCAAGGAATCTCTAAGTACAAGACTGCAGGAGAAGCACAAGTGTGTGCTCACACTTCATCTGAAGTATTGAACAAGCTTAGGAGGAGTAGAATTTTCCAAAACACGAGTAGAGGCCAAGGATTCATCCCTACAGAAGAAGTACTCAAAGGAAAATCCTTTGAGAAACTTTGATAAATCCTTCATTGGAAGTAAAGTGAATTTGTAGTAGAGAAGGATCCTTAACAGTCATTGGATTGGCTTTCAGATTCAATCTGGGTTGTTAGATTAAGTCTGGACAAGAGGTAGAGCGCACAAGTAAGGAGAACAAGTCCCAACCATCGGATTTGAGTGCAAGGATCAACAACCTTTGGATCCAGATAAGGTGCATGACTAATAAACCTTTAAGTCCTTTGGACTCTGTGAGTTTGACAATTTTGAGGTGTGAGTTGCGGAGGAAGAAAGTTTCCCGAAGCCCTGAATTCCAAAATTAATCTTGAGCATTGGTTATAAGGACACATGTCAGTAGATTGAGTGTGGCTCGAAATTTCGGCAGTCCAGAAGAACTGGATTGTTGTTGTGTAAGGGGAAAGAACTCTCGAAGTTCTGAAGCCTGGAGCAGATCCTGACCATTGGTGTCAGGCGTACGTGGCAATAGATCGTGTGTTTGGTGACTTTGCACTCTGGAGGAATTGGGGTGTGATTTAGTTTGGGTCAAAAATCCACGAAGACCCGAAGGCCAGATTCTATCTTGACTGTCTATTGATGTGTAAGTGTGGAACGTTGATCAAATCCCTTTGCATGTTCTGAGTTTGAAACTCTGAAAAGAAGTTTGGTTCAAGGCATGGAAAGCTTCGAAGTCCCGGAGCCCAAAGTCCTAGAGCCCAGATTAATTCTAGACCATAGATCTAGGATGAAGCGATACCATTGATCCTCAAGATATCCAGAAGTTTGGCATTCACAGATTTGAGAGGGAGTGCAGTTTAGGATGTGAAGAGCTCTGAAGCTCGAAGCTCAAAGTAAGCACAGACCATTGATCTGAGGAGGACACCAGTCGTCTGATCTGCTAGTTCAAGTTTGCGTATTCGAGGGGAATTGCATGTTGGAGGAATGGAAACACCCGAAGCCTAGAGCCTTGAAGTAATATGTGAGTCATAGAACAGTTCGTGGACTGTGGACCGTTGATCCTATAGTTCAGATGTTCATCAATTCGTGAGTTCGGAGGTTTTGGAAGGTGATGAAGATAGGATCCCCAGATCTCGAAGCTTCGGAGCACTGAAGTAGCGCCTATTAGTTAGGTGCCTGATTTTAATCCTACAGTCACATGAAATTTCCTCCAAAACAAGGGGGGCTAGAGACTGGATTTTATTCTAAATAGAAAGGGGGCTTAGAATGAAAGTGCTCCTGGGTTTCTTGGACATGCACAAGAATTTAAAGGGCATGTGTGCATTAATAAGGGATCTAGAAAGGATCCGAGAGATATTTCAACTCCTACATGAACGATCCTAGACTGGGAGGTCACACAAGCCCTAGGAAGTGGTGGGGGTTTACATCAGGGGGTATAAGAGCGGATCTTTATTTGCAGAGAATAGGAAAAGGAGGAGAAGACAAAGTGTTGATATCTCTATGTGGAGAATTGTTTGCAAGTGTGAAGTAGACAATATACTTGTCAGGAAGGCAGGGAAAAAGAGAAAATGGCTATTGAATTCCATAGACAATGTTTGAGATGAGACCACAATAATATGAGAAAAGAGGTGATGGATAAATAGCTCAATGAGACTATAGAGGAGTTCAATATATTAACGTTGCAATGGAAGAAAATGAAACAAGGAAGCTGGAGGTATGAGTGGCCCATGAAAGGGAAGGTAAAGTGTCTTATTCAACAATTGATTTCCAGGAGGCAGAAGAAAATAATGATGAGGTGGATGAGGCAAGTCGAAAACCTTAGTGACATGGATGAGGAGATGGTTTACATCTATGAACCAGAAATTGGAGAGAGTCTCGATGAGGAGGAAGACAGATCAACTGAAGATCTCGTATATTTCCAGGAGGGAAATGAGCAGAGATCAATGGAAGATCTCATAGACTTCCAGGAGGGAAGAAATGAAAATTTGGGTTTCCATGGGGAGAAAGAGGAGGAGATATTGTTTGAGAGTCTTGGGAACTCAAAGGAGAGTTCAAATCAGCAAGGAGTGTTGATAGGAGAGGAGGAAGAGGTAAGAGAGAGGCATCGTCAACATGAAGATTCATGTGGGGTTGCAGACCATGTGAATGAAGATGATGAGAAGTTAAATACTTCAACTCTTGAGGATGAATATTAGAGGTGCATTCTGATCATTGGGGGAATTGGTATATTTCTACCAAGTAGCCTAGTAGAGGCTAGTGCATTTGTTGCACATGAGGAAGTGATGCAGGAGGCATCTAGAGAAGAGGCCAATGGGCCAAATGTTTTTAAAACTAATAGTGCATGTGTTTCATGTGCAGGAGAAGGAAGACAAACATAGAAGACTTTCATGGAGGAGGGGGAAGGAGAAACATCTTCCCAAATTTTGGATGGAAGAAAGGCCTATAAACATGTTTTGGTGGTAGGGGAGATCAGAGTACCACTTGGAAAGGAATTAGAAGAAATGGCCAATGAAGATGTTGCTTGTAAGGAAGCTGACAGACATCCCACAAATTCTATCATTTCAGAAGACAGGAGGAGAAAAGAAGAGAATTTTGTGGAATTGCTCATAGATTTTGGCAAGGAAGACAAACAGATGACAACTACAGAATTGGAACCTACAGTAGAAGAGAGAGTAGAGAGCATGGATTTTTTCGATCTGTGTGAGGAATTGGAAGCCTTGGGAGAAAGAGTAATAACCCAGAGTAGGCTCATCCAACAGGTCAAGTTGGAGATTGACGAAGAAGACGAGATGTAGCAGAGAATACTGGAGGAAAGGAGCCAACCCATGAATAAGCTAGACAAGAAGATAAAAGAGATAAGGAGGTTGATGTTGAAGTCAACACATGAGGTAGTCAGTAACATATGGAGATTGTCAAGAAGAGATTGTAGTGGCAGACTGAATGGGGAATTACAAAAAAATATTTGGAAACCAAGGGGAGAGCTTGCAACAACAACATGACAACAAAAGAAAAGCAAAGGAGCAAGTGGAAAACTCTACAGTGAAGTTTGGGACCCAGGAGGATCTCAACAACAACAACAAAAAAGCCATGAGAAGGAGCTCATGAATTTTTTCAACAGTGGAGTATGATGCAGGATCATGTCTCCAACTCATCAGTGTGTCAGTAGCCAGTGCAGCAGTGCACTAGGAGGGAGAAGATCCCAAGGAGAGAGAAGCACCAAATTTCTCAATTTTGAGTTTAAATCTAAATTTAATGTAATTTAATATTGTAAGGCTGAAGGAAGGTCGAGCCATTGTATTGTATAAGGATAAATGTAAGTCGCCTTTAATGGGTCATAGTTGTACAAATATTGAGCATTTCCTCACATCTGAAGATGTAAATGAATATTTACTATAGTGGCGTAGTGATAAGGAAGCATTTAATTAGACGTGATAGCACTAGAATAATCTAGAGGTGTTGGCCCTTGACCAAGTTTTGGAGATCCTTGGTCATGTTTGACCTATTTTTGGACTTCGACATGCTGGTTGAAGGCAAAGTGCAATTCGAAGCAGAGATCGCGGGATCTCGGCCCCTTTTTATGGAATTTTTGGGATTAGGATTTATGTAATGGGAATGGGATGTCGACCCATGGGTTTACCCATGTTTAGGCCCCCTTTGTAATATATAAATAGATAACTACACAAAGTAGAAATGGAGATAGTAGTTGGATATATGTGATCAGATCGGCTTTGTGCGTGACTGTGTGGTGAGAACTTGCAAGGTTAAGTGAAAGTAGTTGTAAGGAGGCTTTGTGTTGTAACCTAGCTCAGGGAAGGAGGATCTAGTGAGGTGCGCACAGATATCCTGTCCTATGCGAAGCAAGATTTTGTGGCTCTGTGCATGTAGATGATTGACTGAAGATAATAAAGAGAAAAAGAGTTGGTGGATGTAGCCCCAGGCTGGGGGTGAACCACGTATATCCTTTGTTATGGTTGATTTTTTCTTATGGTTGTTTTGTTCATATGATTTAGGCTTAGTGAAATAACATATGCTTAGATAACTTAGTGCTTAGTAATGTAAATGAATTCTAGCTCTGATCTACTTCTATATGCTAAGTTCTTGGATGTGTTAGATCTGATTAAATACTGCATTGCTCTATAATTAGGGTTTATCTACGCTATGAATAATGGTTAATTGCTAATGAATGATAATTGCTAAGTGCTCTGCTAGGGTATTATAATCACATATATGTGTCCCAGCTAGGTTGTAGACACTAGATTCCTACAACCACCCCTACCTCTACCTTGGGTGAGACTTCATTTGCTTCACAGGTGTTTCTCAAAGGGACGGTAGTTAGGGTTTTGTTGGTTCATTGTTGAAGTGTTGAACCCTGGGTCTACCCCTATGCCAAAAAATAGTTTTGTTTCCTAGACTGAAACTGTGATTGCTGGGAACTGAGGAAAATAAAGAAAGCTATGTGCATAGATCTATTGCTTTAGTGCGCAGTATTCTACTTGAATTGTGAAGCTTTGTACTAAGAAAGGAATCGTATCTGAAGAAGAGAGGTAAGATCAGTGAAAATTGTTGTCAAAAGAGGTAAGATCTGAAACATGGATGCTCTAAAAAAGGTAAGAGTAGTGAAAATTTTAAGATTTGAAAGCTTGGTGTTTTTCTAAAAGTAAGTCAAGTGAATTTTTTTGTTTTGAAAGTATGGATCTAGGTATATTTGATAAAAAAATTCCTAGCCTGAAAACTAGGGCACAACTAGAAGAAATAATATTTGATATGAGTAGATCTAATAGAAATAGTGAGAGATATGTTATTCCTATGCATAGAAAGAATGTTTGAACTAACAAATGGATGCAGGATCCTAGAGATAATTTTTTTCAGGCTAGCTACTATTATCCTAGTGCGTAGTATAGGAAGAAATGGGGATCATTTAATATAAAGAGAGGCTTAACCCTTTGTTACAGTTGCAGAAGACGTGACATCTTGCTAAGGATTTCCCTGATAGAAGACCTATTTGTCTTTGCTGTAAAGATATGGAAAATGAAGTTTTGGGTTGCCCTAGAGTTATTGCTAAAGCTGAAAAGATGAATATGAGACAAGAAAACCATGAGAAAGGCCACGAGACTAAAACTATGGCAGAATCCCAGAAAGAATCAAAGACTGTATTACTAAAGATAAAAGAAACCCCGAATGATCACAAAGACACTAATCTATCAGAGGTTTTAGAAAACAAAGAGTGCATAGAAGAAAGAATAGGAGACTTCGACATAGACTGTGTTCTAGATGAGGAAACACAGGTGAATATCATGACAGAAAGAACTTGGGAAATTTTGGGAAAAACTGCTATGATCCCTTCATTGGGAGGAATATGATTGTTTAAAGGAAAATTGATAACCCTATGTGGAAGACTTACCCAGACATCTATGAGTGCTCATGGAAATTCGACAAAGGAATAATTTGAGATCATTAAATTTGTTGAGAACATCACCCCATTTTCTATGTTGCTAGGAAAAACCTGGATTGAGAAAGATCAGATTCAAAGAAAAGAAGAAGAAACCCTAGAACAGAAAAAGCAAGAATGAAAAGATTTCATGACTAGGAGAATAACACATTTGATAAAAGAATAGGAAAACAAGTCGAAGCTACTAAGGACCAGAGATTTGGATGACGAAGTTGAAAGAACACAGATAGACTCGAAGAACCTGTCGGCACAGGAAAGAAGAGCACCTACCCTAGACATAAAAGAAGTATTACACTCAAACCTTATGAAAGATCATCAACAACGTGAAGTTACTATGCCAAGAGAAGATAAGAATCAAAATGGGAAGAGGAACCGAGTAACTTAGATTATAGGAAAAAAGTCTCGAAATATTAGCAAGAAGAAAGCAAAGTTAGAAAAATTACAAGAAGCTCCCGAAAGAACTTCGCAGAAGGAAGGTTTCCAGAATTTGAACTTCGTTGAAATATCAATACATCACAGATTGCCACTTCGCCATGGTAGAGAAATGTGACCGTTGGAGACATTATGACCATTAGACCGACGCTCCTAAATTATTAGAATAACAACTATGGACCAAACGCTCGCCATTGGACCGTTAGGACCGTGCCATAACAGTTGGAATTGCATTGATTAAGTGTTTTTGACCCGTTGGAAGAGACCATTGCGGTGTTGTCTTTTTATCCCATCGAGTGTTACACCGAGAACACTTTTACCAATTGTGATTATCAGAGCTCACAGAGAACTAGTTGATTTTGTGCAGTGATCATTGAGATCTCGCCATCCATTCTATTTCATTGAGTATTTGTTCATTAGCCTAAGATATTTGATCTCGAGCGTGCATGTTGGACGAGCTCAATGATGTGGAAAAGTCAGTAGAGGAAATTTTTAATCAATCTACTGGCAGAGAAAGTGATATCCGCAGGAGTTCAAGCTTTGTCGACGAGAGGAGTTCAAGCCTCTCCATCGACTACTCGCGGATCTGGACCGTCCCGAGATGCAGCTGAAAAAAGAACCAAGCATCGAGATGACTTGTCAAACGCAGGTCATGGGGTTTGTCATTGACCTCGCTGGAAAGTGCATGGAGGGATTACACATGAACTGGGCTAGTTACTTAGTCAACCAGCTAGAAGTGGATTTTCGTGAAGCTCTGGATCAGGGCTATGAGTTCCACTTTAGTTGGTTGTTGATCCTCATTGCATTTACTTCTTTGGAGATGTCGAAAGGTGTGACCTTCCCTGACATTGAGGCGTTTGATCCGCTTGTTGCGAAGTTCACCATGCTCTGGTATTTGAGTGATATGGGGAAACAGTGGCAGTCGAACGCAATATTCCATACCTACTACCTGCAGCTGAACAGGGCTAACAAGTTGTTCCCTCATATGACGTCGAACACTCTGGACAGGTTCAGGCCCCTTATAAAGTTCCACGCATATAGGCATTTTATTTATATCATTGCCCGCACAGAAGAGAGTAAAGAAGAGCTTCAGTCATACTATAATCTCACAGAGGAGGACCTGGAAGAAATCACCAAGGAATGGCCCATAGAGTTCCTTATACTAGTCGACTAGTTAGAACTGTCTAACCCATAACTCATTGGAAATCTAGTGGTTACTCGCAAAGAGTATGATGCACCCAGCAGTAGCAAGAAGAAAAAGAAAGAAGGGGTACAACACCTGGACAGTGTATTAGAAGAGACTGCTTCAAGTTCACCTAGCGGAGGAGGTGGTGACAAAGTGGACAAAGAAGAGAAAGAAGGGGAAGAAGATAAGTAGAAGAAAGGAAAAGTAACACAGCCATAGAATCCCCCTAATGATGCAAAACCATCTAAGAAAAGAAAGGTTTCCCCCATGAAACCTATATCGTGGAAGAATTCCAAAGCTAATAAGACAAAGATGCAGACTATGCTCATAGTCAATGACTTCAACTTCATTATCATAGTTGTATCAGACGCCTCATAAGATATTTTGCAGATAACTGAAGAAAAACAAGAATCTATGTATGATAGAATTGAGACAGAGCTAAGAGGTGTCCAACAAGCCCTTCAATCCAGCCATGCACTATCCACTACACCCCCGTCATTGCAAGAAACAGATTTGGGAGATGAGCCTGCCCAACTCCGCAGGATAGCCGATGCAACCAAAGCTCACCTTCACTGTGTCCAGGAAGAAAAATAGCAGGTCATAGTGGCCCTAAAGTAAGCACAAGAGGAAGTGATAGAGCAATGTCGAGTTTTACAACATGAGAAGGTTTCCCTCCAAATGAAGTTCGAAGAAGATCGAGCCCAAATCCAGCAGGGGAAAGAACAATTGCTCATGAAGCAGGTTGGAGTCAAAGAAGTAGTCCGTAGAGCACTTCACTATGTGACGTGCTTAGAGAAAATAGAGGAAGATCTAGTGGAGAATTAAGTGGCAAATCTTGTTGAAGCCATTCAACAGCTTTGACAGAGAATAGTAGATCTAGAGCTACAAACAATGCCAAGCACTCCGCAGGATGTGCGAGACTAGAGAGAAGCAACTACTCGGAGTGTAGTTGAGAGAATCAATGCCTTCTCCATGGAATGTAAACAACTAAGTGATTGCAGTGCGCAGAATTATGAGTGACTTATCAAGGACCCTGAACTAAAGACATTGGAGTCATAGCTCCAGGAGGCAAAGCATCAAGAAGCAACCGTACAAGCGTAGTTGAAACTCCTTTCAACAGTTGAGAGGATGAAAAGATCCCAAGAATAGTGCGCAGCTCAACAACAGGTCCATGCTATACAAAGCAGATTCATGGAAGTAACTCAGAATCTCTAGCCAGTCCAGGATGCAACTTGCCTACTTTTCAAGGAGATTGAAGGTTGAGGATCCGAGCTGGAACAAGTAGTCACTTCGGTAGAACAACGCTTAGAGGGACCTATGAACAAGGCATTTATTCAGGAACTCGTTGAGCAGGAGGCCTTGGCAAAGTAGCAGGTCGAAGCAGCTCGAGCCAAGCTCGAGGATTTTGAGGAAAAATTACCAAGAGCAGAGTGACTCGAGATGAGTCACATGTGAATGTTGGGGGCCTATTGACCCTTGACCAATTTTTGGATATTCTTGGTCATGTTTGACCTATTTTGGGACTTCGACAGGATAGTTAAAGGTGGAGCACAAGTCGAAGTGGAGATCACGGGATGTCGACCCCTTTTTAGGGAATTTTTGGGATTAGGATTTATGTAACAGGAATGGGATGTCGACCCATGGGTTTACCCATGTTTAAGCCCCCTTTGTAATATATAAATAGATAACTACGTGAAGTAGAAATTGAGATAGTAGTTGGATCTATGTGATCAAATCGGCTTTGTGCATGATTGTGTGGTGAGAACTTGCAGGGATAAGTGAAAGTAGTTGTAAGGAGGCTTTGTGTTGTAACCTAGCTTGGGGAAGGAGGATCTGGCAAGGTGCGCGCATATCTCTTGTCCTATGCAGAGTAGGATTTTATGGTTCTGTGCATGTAGATGATTGACTGAAGATAATAAAGAGAAGAAGAGTTGGTGGATGTAGCCCCAGGCTGGGGGTGAACCATGTATATCTTGTGTTATGGTTTCTTTGTGCTTATGGTTGTTTTGTTCATATGATTTAGGCTTATTGAAATAACATATGCTTAGATAGATTAGTGATTAGTAATGTAAATGAATGCTAGGTCTGATCTACTTCTGTATGCTAAGTGCTTGGATGTGTTAGATCTGATTAAATACTACAGTGCTCTGTAATTAGGGTTAATCTGCACGGTGAATAATGGTTAACTGCTAATGAATGATAAATGCTAAGTGCTCTTCTAGGGTATTATAATCATAGATCTGTGTCCCAGCTAGGTTGTATACACTAGAGTCCTACAACCACCGCTACCTCTACCTTGGGTGAGACTTCATCTGCTTCGTAGGTGTTGTCGAAAGGGTCGGTAGTTACGGTTTTGTTGGTGCATTGTTGAAGCATTGAACCATGGGTCTTCCCTGTGCCAATAGGAGGGAAGGCTCGAGAATCCCCCTCATGTATAAATGTATGTAATGTATGCCTAGAAGGGGTTGGTTGTGTGAGTAGTTGTTGAGAAAAAGAACTGAGACTCTATTGCAATCCAGTCTTGTACACATTGTAAAGATCATTCAGATTTAATACAAAAGTAGATTTCCATGCATATGATTCTTTGTGTGTTTATCTATGTGATGAATATGTTTACTTTCTGAATGTTTACTGTGTATGGTTATGAATGTTGTTAGTGCATGTATGCATATTCCCTTTGTAGGAATAGATATAATTCTATGTCTATAGTTTTCTAAGTGTTCTGGGCTCTCATGACTATGTAAGGAGTGCACCTTAGAGTTGTTAGAAAACTCTAAAAGGCCTGTGAAAGGAGTGCACAAGAACTCGTTCAGGAGTTCTGTGAAGAGCATGCCAGGTGGGCACACCAGAACAAGTATTAAGCTCATAAGGGAAATGAGTGCACATTAGAGTTATTGAAGACTCTAAGAGAAAGTGCAATGAGTGCATAGGTGAGTCTTCCAAGTTCAGGACTCAGGAGAATTGAGTGCATGGAATGCACGAGCCAACATATTGTTAAAGTGTTGGTGAATCTTAGAAAGGAGAGAGAAGACAACCAGAAGAGTGTTGAAGGAACACTATGACAGTGTTTGCAAGCTCAAAAGAGAGAATGTGAGTTCCAGGAGGGAACAATAAGTCATTTGGAGGACAAAAGGGGTCGACAAACCATTGAATTTCGAGTAATTACAAGCTCAGAGGAGAGATAGCACAAGTATGCACAAGGCCTATGCAAGGGGTGCAGAAGGAGAGGAATCTCTAATTCCAAGGATGCGGGAGAAGCATAAGTGTGTGCTCACACTTCATCTGAAGTGTTGAACAAGCTCGAGAGGAGTAGCATTTTCGAAAATGCAAGCAGAGGCCAAGGATTCAGCCCTACAGAAGAAGTACAAAAAAGGCCAAGCCTTTGAGAAAATTTGAGAAATCCTTCATTGGAAGGAAAGTGAAGTTGCAACAGAGGAGGAGCCTTAGATTAAGTCTAGACAAGAGGAGGAGCACGTAGGTAAGGAGAATAGGTCCCAACCATCGCATCTGAATGCAAGAATACAAAATCATTGGATCCAGGTAAGGTGCATGACTGATAAACCTTTAAGTCCTTTGGACTCCATGATTTCTACAGTTTTGAGGTGTGCATTGCGGAGGAAGCAAGTTTCCCGAGGTCCCGAAGTCCAAAATTAATCTTGAGCATTGGTTATAAGGCCACATGTCATCATATTAAGTGTGGTTCGGAAGTCTAGAAGTCCGGAAGAAATGGAATGTTGTTGTGTAAGGGGAGAGAACTCCTGAAGTTCCAAACCTCGGAGCGGATCCATACCATTAGTGTCGGGTGTACATGGTGACATATCGTGTGTTTGGAGACTTGACACTCTAGAGGAATTTGGGTGTGATTTATTTTGGGTCAAAAATCCCCGAAGGCCCAAAGGCCAGAGTCTATCTCGATCGTTTGTTGGTGTGGAGGCATGGACCATTGATCAAAGTCCTTCGGGTGTTCGAAGTTCGGAACTCTGGAAGGAAGTTTGGTTCAAGGTGTGGAAAGCTTTGAAGTCCCAGAGCCTGGAGTAATTCTAGACCATAGATCTAGGACAAAGCAGGACCATTGATCCCCAAGCTATCTGGAAGTTCGACATTCGCAGATTCGGGAGGGCGTGTAGTTTAGGACGTGAAGAGATATGAAGTCCGAAGCCCGAAGTAAGCATGAATCATTGATCCGAGGTGGATGCCAGTCGTCCGATCTGCTAGTTCAAAGTTTTCATATTCGGGGGAATTGCGTGTTGGAGTAGGGGAAAATCCCAAATCCCAGATCTTCGAAGTATTCTGTGAGTTGTAGATCAGTTCATAGACTGTGGACTGTTGATCCCGTAGTTGTTTGAGTGTTCGTCGATTCGTGAGTTCAGAGGTTTTGGAAGGTGATGAAGATAGGATTCCCGAAGCCTGAAGCTTCTGAGTGCTGAGTAGCGCCTGTCAACTAGGCTTCCAATTTTAAGCCCGTGGTCACATGTGATTTCCGCCAAAACAAGGGGGGCTAGAGTCTGAATTTGATTCTAAAGAGAAAGGGGGATTAGACTAAAAGAAATTGTGGGTTTCTTGGACATGCACAAGAATTTAAAGGGCCTATTTTCATTAAGAAGGGATCCAACAGGGATCTAACATCTATTTTAGATCCTACATGAATGATCCTAGACTGGGAGGTCACGCGAGCCCTAGGAGGTGGTGGGGGTTTGCATCATATAGTCACTATGAAGCATTTGTAATTTGGTCATTGAAATTGTTTCAATGATTATTGAGACAGATGTAATGGAGAAACATATATGTTCATCATGCAAAATATGTTGTTAGACATACACCTATGACATAAAAAGTTCAACTTCGTTATTGAAAAAGTTTCTTTATTGCAATTATGTCTATGTTTCTTTCTATAGAAGAAAGGACACCATGGACATAGTATGTTGCATTAAAATTGAATTTTGAAAATTTGCTTATGCTTGGTGGAAAATTTGTTGGTGTCCCTTGGAAACAGAGGATCATATTGCTTATAAGTTCTTCATCCTGTAGAATTTCATCTAGGTGTGAATGTAGACTACATGTGTTCACAGTTACAAATGAAAGTCTATTGGAACATGTGATTTACCTTTGCACATAGTCTAATTTCCATGATCCATTTGCAAATAATAGTTTCATTTATGCAATTACTTTTTTATTGACACAAAAATTTTC
This sequence comes from Picea engelmannii, assembly GCA_009831015.1. Classification (NCBI taxonomy): domain Eukaryota; kingdom Viridiplantae; phylum Streptophyta; class Pinopsida; order Pinales; family Pinaceae; genus Picea; species Picea engelmannii. Next base: position 14,255 of record ML875439.1, read on the forward strand.
CGATGTTAATTTTTATATTAGAAACAATGAATTCATGGTTTTTACTTGCGATAAAGTTGTGTATATTGATCAATGTATTCTAATGTTTCTTGGATCAAATGGAATCTTGTCTAAATTCAATCTATGTGATTTGTGTATTTTTCTAGTGCAATCTAGNTGTATTAGGAATTGTTTTTGTATTGTAGTTTGATTATTTCCTCTAGAGAATGGAAATGGCTTTGGAATTCGAAATATTGGTGTCCAACTTGGTGAAATATTTTTGTCATATAATTCTGGAATTTTTCTCTTTGCAAATTTTCAACAATTGAATCGAAAATTTCTATCCAAATAACATCCAATTCTTTTTTTCCCTTTGAATAACTCTTCAAAGCTCCATCAACACCATTGACAAGGTCATTTTCTATGTTGTAGTTTATGACATATATCTCAACTAGGAGATTTCTCGACTAGTATTTTTTATGGAAAGGTAGTTTCCCTGTCACAAGTTCCAAATTTTTCTTGACTATTTTCAACTTCATCAAATGCTTCAAGACTTATCAATTCTTCATCTACTAGTATAATAATTTGTTTAATATGTCTTTTCACATCTTTTCTTTTGTAAAATAAATGCGAAAATAGTGGATCTATTGATGGTGATCTATAGCAATGGAAATTTGTATTCTATGTTGTCATTAGACTACTCATTTAATATCATTTTGTTGAAAAATCTGATTAAATCTTTGTCTCTTCACATCTTTGATTTTGTAAAATAAATACGAAAATAGTGGCTCTATTGGTGGTGATCTCTATCAATGAAATTTATGTATTCTATGTTGTCATTAGACTACTCATTCAATCTCATTTTGTTGAAAAGGCTAATTAAATCTTTGTCTATTTGACGCATCGGCATGTGCAATTCATAGCATTTCAATTTTTCTTGCCAAAAAGTGTATGATAATATCTCCTCATTCAACATTCTGTTTTCAAATATCAAAGAATCTTTGACAGGTTTTGCTATATAAAGTCCCCACATGATATTATATCAACATTTCTGAAATATTTTGTTGGGCTATGTTTTATTTCTCACAATCATTTATCAATTTGGTACAAGAACCTTGAGAAAACAAGGGATTCCTTATCAACTAGCACAAAAAAATGTTTTATGTAGTGTTTTGTTAGTTTATCCAAGTTTTTGTTTCTTAGCGGTAGGTATTCTAATTTGTTAAAGATCATGCAAAATCCAGAGTGCAACATGACACCCCCTACATTAAATATTGTTTTTCCTATGTAATTTGTTATGATGCCTTTTAATTTAAGGGGTTCATATTTTGTTCTATTGTTGTACATGTGCACAATGGTTTGAAATTTTCCTTTTTAGTGAATTTTTTCCAGTCCTCGCACCTCCTGTAAAAAAAAAATGGATTGGTTCATTTGGGGCCTTTTTATTTTTAGTCAATATATATTTCAATATAACTACTTCTTCTTTAGTCAATATATCTTTCAATATATTTTTATTAAAAAAATTTAAAGAAATGTTATGTCAAAGAAGGGTTATTTAGTAATATCACGCTCTTTGACCAATCACAAGATAAATATTTAGATTAAAAAAAACAGAAAAAAGTTTTTAAATTTAAAAAATTCACTTTAATAAATTAAAAAAAAAACTTTATAAAATTGGAGGATTTTTTAAAATAAATCCAGGTCAACTATGTTTGATCGACCTAACTGATTGCTATATTACCTGCTTTGGTACTAATAAAAATATAGAAGTGGATTTGTAAAATGTTGACACGAATAAAAATATGGAAGTGGATTTGTATACCCCCAAGCACACCTGAAAAGGATCACGACCAATAGAGTTATGATGAACATATGGAAGAATCTCATTCTATGGAAGAGAGCATCAATAGATTGGACCATTGGGTAAGGGAGCATCAAGAACCATGTCTGTTGGTGCAATTATTTGCATAATATATTACCAAACATAGATTATCGACCGAGATTCCTAATCAGTAGAGTTGATGCACTATATGTGTTGATAACAGATAGGTTCCTATTTCTGTTTAGTATAGATTAGATAACAAAACCATCAATAAAAAAATACTTTGTTTTCAAATATAACACTCTTCACACAATTCAGAAATTAGAAAGCAAAACTTGCAATCATGCACTCAAAAGATTTTGCTTAGATAATGCCTTGCCCATTTACAAGCTCATGAAGTCTCAAGTGGAAATATGGACTTTGACTTAGTTATCTGTAGCTGCTACTCTTAACAACAACTAGCAAGCAAATCTAGGCACACTTCAACAATACCACTCCAAACTTAGAAGAGAAAGCTGATAACAAAACTTCTCAAGCAGACAGTGAATCGAAAGGTTCTTTCTTAGGTGAAAAATCTATTCATTAGAGGCTCATGAAATGAAGAGATGAACTTAAGGTCTTGTTCCCTATATCATTTGAAACAACAATCAACAATCCACTTTATCCACTCTTAGAAAGAAATCAATCATAACCCTATCAATTCTAATCAAACCTTATTTAATACAAGAAACAATGAATATGATTGAGAAACTTCATTATATGGTGCATGAAGGTGAGAGATGAAGTTTGGTCCTATTTCCTGTAACAAATCACTTCAAACTTGTAATAAATTATTATCTAATTCTACACACTCTTCAAAATCAATTGATGCATCACAAACAAAAATTTAATACAATCTTACAATCTTGCAATTACTTCATTTATACACAGGAAACATAAGTCTTAATGAGATGTTCCATTTGATGGATTATGTAATGTGAATGATGGACTCTCAGCTATTCCTGTACTTCCACACTTTGCAATCAATTCTAATAGTGAAATCAGAAATGAAATCAAAACAACAAGTACAGAAAAATAGAAATCTATACTAATAATTTACAATGAGCTTCCCAAGCTGGATCGGTGGCCCTTGCCGATGCCAACATGGAATCTTTTATATCATCATATTCTAAATGCTAAGAGACACACAAGATCATTGAATTCAAACTTCCATTGATCTTTAGCAAATGAATTTACAAAAGGAGTTGGTTCATAAATCCAATTTCCAACATACTAATTCCTCTCCTTTGGCTTAGAGCCATCACTCAATTTATATGATTTTTACATTACAAATTTGGATCTAGACAATCCATCTAAATCAAAACCATTTTCCATCAATGGAGGTCGATTACAACCAATTAGCTAATCAAGGAAATGTATTTCCCATGAATATAGGCATGATCCTGGAATTTCTGGAAAATTGGCAATAATTTAGGATGAATCGTTCCCCCTGAAATAGAGGTCCATACGTGTGAGATATTTGGATTCTAGAACAATATTCCGAATGAAAACACCACTCTGGACAAAACCCATGTCCCCAAATGTTGATATTAATCTTCATCGGCCTAGAAATTGAGGAGAAAATCCAGTACCAGAATGATGGTGTTGAAATTGTTGGGTATGTGTTATATTCTTTGCACGAGAAGTAGTGTCTGAGCGCCTGCGCCGGGCACGCAGGGGGGTTAGAGGGGGGTGCAGGGGGGTGGAGCCCCCAAAAAAAAAATTTTGGGCCGACATATTTTCGCCGGTTTCGAGCCGACATATTTTCGCCGGGTCGACATATTTCCGGGACGACATATTTTCGGGACCACGTGATATTAGGTGGTTTTTCGGCACATGGTTTTTGCCGATGGTTTTCTATTTCCGGTTAAGGAATTAGGGTTTTGGACTAATCCAGGTCATTGGGTTAGGGTTTTGGATGCCGCTGGCTCCTATATGTATATTGTATTGTAAACAATGTAAAACAATGTGTATCAATATAATATATGTTGGTTTTCCCGGTTTAGGTTTCCAGGTGAAAAATCTCTGTGTAATGTTTGTATTTTCCATTGTATCTTTTCTGTTCTTTTCTGAATATCAGTTTGCAGTAGATATTGTACAAGGTTAGAATTTACAGAAATCCTGTAGGTAATTGTTTAGTACTGGAATACACACAGTCACAATCCTGAGTACCAGATTAGGCGCATGACTTGGTACCAGAATAGTGCAGAGTGTGCAATACCGGAATAGGTGGAGCTTTGGGTACCATATCAAGACTGCTTCGGAGTCAAACAATTAGGATCATACAAAATCAAACATTTAATCAAATTAACTCAAGAAAAACTAAAAAAATCATGCATTAATCATAATTTACCTCTTATGCACATGAACAAGGTCATTAAGTGGATTTATGGAGGAAACAATCAAGTATACATTCATAGCATAGGTAGAATAGGCTCAGATAGAGGGTAATATAGGGCATTAGAAGTGTCAAAATGGAGACTCAACATTGTCAATGGAATGTAGGATGTGGTAGTGTAGAGGCACCCCCGTAGGTGAATAAGAAATATCCTTGTGCTCCTCT
>ML875441.1:0-10846 GCA_009831015.1 Picea engelmannii
CATAAATCCTCACGGTTAGAGATTTATGGCCATGTGAAGTTGGAGAACCCTTATGAGTCATCTAGAAGCCCCAAAAAGTCAAAGTAATCAAAGTGTTTGCAAAGAAGAAATTATTTAAATAATATAATGAAGTGATGAGTGTACTATAAATCTAAGTGGATAAAAAATAAATTGTTCAAATAATACAATTAATGGAGAAATTACTAAGTGGACAAGTGGTTAGAAATGGGTTAACCCTAAAATAAGGAAAGTGGGTTAAGATGGTTAAAAGGTAACCCCTTAAGGAAGCTACATGAAAGTATAAATAAGAGGCAAGGCTCTCTCATTTTAATTTCACTTGAGAATATTGAATATCTACAAGTGACTGAGGTAACCAAAGGATATCTAAGCCGAATTTCAAAGGGAAGGTGAAGTAAAGAAGGTCAAAATTCAAGGGAGGATAAATTCTTTTGATGATGCTTTCTAAGGTATGTTATTTACAGGTCATATCACCATTTTCGCAATAAAGTGTTTTCTAGAATGATTCAGGCTATGCAATTGGGAGGCCATTGAGGAAACATATCCAAGTATCTATGATACAAATTTCATCTTGTGGGTCGTTTCATTTTTGGAGTTACACACCGTGGAAAATAAGGTTTGTGGCTAGTCCTGAAACTAGTCTAAAAAGGTGTTTCAGGTAAAAAAGTCATAAATTATTCATAACGGATCCAAATTTAGTAAGAACAAATGTATTGGTTATAGTATAGTCTGTAGTATTATGTGTAAAATTTTTATATCCATACAACAAATATTCTGTGCGGGGCATGCTCTACAAGTTCTCTCTCCAGAAAAAGCCAGAATTCAACAAGGTATGTCATTTTTCTATAACTCCTTTGCTGAGAGATTCCAAGTAGTGAAGTCTAGAAGTATTGCATAAAATACATTGAAGAACATTGTCTACCATTTTTAGATCTTTATTCATTACATGTGCATAGTTATGATTATTTCAAGTTAGGTTTGTTGACTAATCCAAAACTAGTCATGTGAGACTAAAGTAAAATTTGATGAAAATCCGAGTCTCTTGTTAAGGAAGGTTTGTAGGTATGTGATCATATACACTAGGTCTATTACAAAGTGTCAAATCAGATTTGGATGATTAAATTGATGAGGGATTTTAGTTGAGGTACTTGTTGGGTACAAGGTTGAGACAAGTAGTTGATGAGTTGGAACATACATGAGGTGTACAGTTGATGATGTTGGTACATGTTGATGAGTTATAGTTTATGTGTATTTGATGCATTATTGGTACATATTTGGTGCATGGTTGATGCACTCGTTGATGGTACATGTTGAGGTATAGGTTGGTGCATGGTTGATGCACTTGTTGATGGTACAAGTTGAGGTACATGTTGATGCATGGTTGATGCACTTGTTTATGGTATAGGTTGATTACAGGTTGTTTGGTATAGGTTGGTGCATCATTGATGCACTTGTTTGTGGCGCAAGTTGATTACAGGATGATTGGTACATGTTTACAATAGTACATCTCACAGTGATAGTGTGATAGTGGTTCCATCATTTTACTTATATTTTAGGACGGTTGGACGGGGCAAGGACATGTGGTTGTAGCCACCTTCTAGTTATAGCCGGAGAACATAGGGGGTTGTATCCTCATTCTAGTTGTAGCCAGAGAATTTGGGATTTGGACCTTCCCTCATGTTGTATCCTGAGAAACTAGGGGGTTGGAGCCACCTTCTAGTTGCAGGTGGAAAACAAAAAAGAAAAATCATTCTGTGTTTTTCTCCCTCTTTGGGTTTCCATGTAAAACAATGGTGTACTATGTATGTGTGTGATTTCTCATTTGTTCATTGTTTATTTACTTTGAAACTATTGGATGATAATGCTACATTGATATAACACTTGAATTTTATGGTGAAAAAGGATTAGATTGCTCTATTATTGATTCACCCCCCCTCTTAGTAATCCAACAATCATTCATTAGTACATTCACATACACTTATATTGAACATTTGTCTAGTGAATTGTTATGCTTTAATGAATGGTTTAGTGATTGTTATGGTCTAGTAATTTGGTAATGGTTTATATTTCTATTGGAAAGTATACTAGTGAATTTGAGGTTGAATCTGATGTATCAAGTTTAAGGTGGTGAAAAGTCTGAAGGGCTAAAAGTTTCAGAGTTGCAGAACTTGAAAAAACTCTAGTTTCTAAGGCATGCATGGGCTGACATTATAATAGGTAGTGTACATACGCAATATTAGAGTATAAGAGGTAGAATACATATGCGGGTTGTACATGAAGAGGTAGAGTACATGTGAAAAACTCATAAAAAAAACTTGAGTGGATGTTAGTACTAGGTCCTTGAATTCTGAAGCAAGTTCCCAAGTATTCATTCTATAGGTTCTCATGAGTAAAATCATGTCATTTATGTATTTGTTTGAGGCTTGAATCTTGGATGATATGGAACATGCTTAACGTATGTCTTGGAGGCACTTGATGGTACATGGTTGAGGTAAGATTGTTATATGCTTGAGACACACTCTTGGTACTTAGTATATGGTTGTTATGGTTCATTGTTAGAGGCACATCTTTGTGGTATTGGCATATACTCGAGACTTTTCATATTGTGTTATGAGACTACAACTTTGTGATTTTGAGGAGAATTCTTGAGGCATATGACTAGAGGAATTTCATGGTATATGGAACAAGTTGGGTGAGATACATTGCCGGTACACTTCTTGGTTTATTGGTACAAGGTGCATGGTTTTTTGTTAGTGGTCTACCATTGATATTGATACATTATTGAGATATACACTTGGCATATGGTAGTACATGCATAGGAGACGTATCTTAGTGGTGATGTGATGCAAAAGCATCAAAAACGTGTGAGAAACCTTCTCATTTTGAGTTAAATCTCAAATTTAATGTAATAAATGTTTTAAAGGCTCGAGGAGAGTAGAACCATTGTGATGTGTAAGGATAAGTGTAAGTATCCTTTAATGGCTGACAGGTGGATGAATCTAGATCTGATTCAGTATAGATGTAAATCAAATGTAATTTAATGTAAGTAGGTGAGGAAGGCTCGAGAAGCCCCTCTTTTGTAAAAATTTCAAGGTGTTGAGATATGAAGTCATTAGAATGTAGAGAGAATATCATGAGAAGAGCATGAGAAGAGAAGAAATAGTTCTCAAGAGAGGAGAGGAGAGAAGAACTGAGATTCTGTTGTAGTCCATTCTTGTATACATTTTAAAAAGCATTCAGATTTAATACAAATGTATATTTCCCTGCATGTGATTCTATGTGTGTGTGTTTAATGTAAATGAATTGAAGATTAGCCCTCTTTTAGCCCCATAATGACTTGAATATTGAGCCTAATTCTCCTCTCTTCTTCTATATTCTAACCACATCTCGTCGGGGGTTCCCAATTTTTTTTTTATGTTTCTTAATGGTCACTTATGCATGTGTTTCTCATGTCATTCCTCTCGTTGTTGCATTTTTGTTTTCCCATACCCTGATTACCACTATGAATTAGTCTTGACCATTTGTCTCTTGCATTATTTGGCCTTTGTTTTGTGTTCACCTACCTAGGTAGAGAATAGCTTCTAAGAGTGGATATCACTTTCTAGTACCATTTTCATTCCTCATTTCTTAGGTTGGTTCCATGCACATGGAACATAGGAGCATGTTGTTAAGTCACTCATTCTCTCCCATCGAGTATATTTTTATATCTTTTTTGGTCTCATCAAAGGACATGAAAAAGACACTCACAAGTCTCCTTTAAGATATTTTTAGACTCTCTAAATATGAAAATATTTCCAAGTGAACTTGTGTTCTTTCACACTCATTAAATGGTTTTGAAAGGAAGTCTATCTAATGTAAGTTTAACCCTTTTTTGGACCAGATGGACTATTTACGAAAAAGAAATACTCTAATCAACCTGGGATAGAAGACTTCTCCCTTGTATTTTTTTATACTTTTTAGGGCTCGAGGGACTAAATTTACGAAAAATATTGATCTTACTTGGGTAACTCTTTCTTGATATCTAAACCATGAAGGAGACCGAGCATTCTCGTGTCATTATTTATTTCTCATTAAACTAGGAAGAATATAGAAAATACAAAATAAATAAATAAATGAAAGAGTGGGGTTTTTTCACCTTTGGTCTATTCACAAGATATTAGTGTTAGTCAAGTCACCCTTCAACATGGCACCTACTTGAGTCCTCATCATTCGGTTTGGTTTTATCTTTCCTAGGACTCATCCCCATAATATGAGTTAGATATACTCCTTCGGTTGGTTACTCTTTCAGTCATCATGGAGATTGCTTCAATTCCTCCTACATTGTTGCACTATATTCATTCATCTCTTGTGTATTGCTGCCAAGTCACCATAGTTTCATGCTATATCTTCAAGGGAAGTTTTAGCCTAAGTCGACAATCTATTGTTTTTTTGACTTTCTGAGTTGGCCATCCCTATGCCAGTTGTACTTTGTGATACTCTCTCTTCACATCATCTCTCAGTGTATGTTCTGTGTCGATTGATGGGGGATACATCAAGGTCCTACTTCGATGGATCTCTTCCTATTGACTTCAACACATTATCTAGGCTAGGGATATAGAAGCCATCTAGTACCTTAGATCTTGTAGTCATCAGTGGTAGGCCTCCTCATGATCAACAACAAGTTTCCTTCATTGACTCATGATCGATTGATTCTATGAGTGCTCCACATCAAATCCTCTATTCACACTCGCTAAATTTTATTAGGTACCTTGGGGTCCATCTTCATCATCGATGGGACCTCTCATTCCTATTAACGGTATACCTCAATGACCAGTAATCAAATGGTTTCTACCATGCTCGACATCAGTTCATCTATTCACATGACTTAGATTTGTACCAACAAGATTTGAGACGAAGACCTTCGGTTCAGGGCCACAACCTTCATTCACAGCATCCCCTCCCAAGTTGCAATGGAGTATCTCAATTATATATGAAGACTTCAGGGGCACTCTCCTCAGGGCTCGTTGAATTCCTTGCATATATATCCTGTGTCATAGATCCACATTGTATTTATTGGTGGATATGATTATGTTCCTGAAATACATCCACATTGTATCTGCTTGTCACTATGAATGATTCATGATGTAGATCCACATTGTATTATCTTGTGGCTATAGTCTTATTGATGATATGGATCCACTATGTATTTTTTCATGGCCATGCTATAGCATTTCATTTCATGGATCTGCAAAGTATTTTTTCGAGGCCATGCTCATTATGGGTCTAAGTATGTCTAGCTAGGGGATTGGTCTATATATACTCATCCTTGGTGTTTTATTGTAGGTCTTCTTTGGTCTACTGAACCTTCTTTTCTCTCTCCTTGCACTTACTTGTATGGAAATTATTGTAATGTATTTATACCATCCACTCCTTTCCTGAAATCACAAATTAGGGGGCATACATTATAGCCTTAATCTCCACCTTACAGGTCAAAGATGAAGCCATTAATGGATAGAATATTTAATGCAACTTTTTATCTAGGTTTGACCATTTTCAGAGAATGTTTGGAGGGCATCGTGTGACACCTAACATTCCACAAGTGAGGCCTCTCTAGACAACAATGGCTCAACAAATGAGGAACTATCAAACTTCTAGAAAAGGGGAGTCACAAGGTGAGGGGCAAGAGATGATTTGGATATTAGTTGTAATAGTTGAGGAACTCACATGATTTGAGTTTCTAGTGTCCTCTAGAATATCTATAAGCCTCTATTAAGCCTCCTCCAAGATATATATAACAAAGGAAAGCCTTGGAAAAGAGGAGGAAGAATTCAATAGAAATATTATGCTACCAAACTATAGAATTATTCAGTCAGAATTCATTGGAGCCTAGCATGACCAAGGATTTGTAAGGAAAAGCAAGGAGCAAGGAGATTGAAGAAGCCTACATCAACACTTGAGGTATGCTATCTTGATGTAAGTTCTTTTTTTTAATCAATATATCATTTTGTTTTCCCTATGAATGTTTGTCATTGATGTATAAGTGTTGATATTTGATCTTGTGGATTCTAGATCAAGTTATATTCAAGATAAATATAAGATTATAACATTGGGAAGCATGTAGAATGGTTTTGTATTGTCTTTGGTGTGAAAGAAGTAGGTTGTAGATGTTGGATCTGGAACTTCAGGACTGAAGTAGCCATGATACACTAAGGAAAACCTTCAGGAAAAGGTAAGCCATTCACTCAACTATTTGTATGTGATCCTATTGTTTGTTTCTAGGGAATCCATATGAAGTCTAACTCCTTCTTGTCTAGGATAACTAGGTTGATCCTAGGGAGATGTTAATGATCTATTAAGTGACATCCATATTAGAATTTTTCCCATAACACAAGGAATATATTTAGAATTAATCATTGAGGTTTAAATTATAAGGTTTAATAATGTATGCTATTTATTTAAACTTAGGGTTGTTTTTGGAACCGATGTTTATAGAGGTAATCTCTCCAACTTTATGCTTGGGATATTCATTTCCTTGACTTGAAGCCCTCAGATAATAATTTTCATAAAACAATAGAAACTAGAAATGAAATAACAACTCAAATACCTGGATATCCTATTTTTTTCCTCGTATGATATTCTTTAACACTGCTCCAATACATCTCCTCCAATAGTTGTTCTAATAATTTAACGAACACCTAAAGAATAAACAAAATAATAAAATAAATTAAAAAATATTTTCATGACTAAATAATAATTAAAAATAATTGAGTGCATGAATACCTGAATGAGCTTCTCTTGGTTTCAAGAATAATTTATTGGATTAGTCTAATCTTGGAGAAAACCTCACTTGATTTGACAAAACAATAATGAAGTCAACATCGACTTTGTTGTTTCTCTATTAGATTGAGGGAGGTTTTATCCAAGATTATCCAAATATTGATTTATTCTCTACTGAACATGGCCAACCACATGAAGCTAGAAGCTCTTATGTCCACTCCCCCCCTCACATCACTCTCAATTCCCCAATACCCAATCTATCTACTAGAAAATAATTGAAAGAAGCATATTAAGATTCATGCATAGACACTAGAAAAACAACAAATTCATTAAGAAACATATGTGGTTTTGTGCATAAATAAACATAAAAGAATCATTCATTAACATATAAAATTCATTCATTCATTCATTTATTAATCATAGACACAAAATACTTCATCTCAATAAATTTTATCATTAGAAATATGTTTTCACAATACGACACATGATGTTTCTAAGTACAATCATTTTGTTTTCAATTTCTTCATGTTTTAAATTAATTCAGAAAGTAGGTTGTGAGTTCCTTCTTCCACTTCACTTGTTCTGGCATCTACATTTCTTATTGACGACCTAGTCATGTACTCACAATGTAAAGGCTACTTCAAGGGGGCATGGATCATCAAGTGAAATAAGAAAGAAATGTTAAATTGATATTTTTTGTTATTATTATTACAAGTATTTCATTAGTAAAACATTTCATTAGAGTGTTATTTACCTGTTTGAGTAGTGAAGGAAAGCAAAGTAGTTTCGGATGCAGCCATATGTTCCTCTTCTTGTCTATCTTCATCCTCTAGATGTTCTAGAGTTGAAACATGAAAGGTTATAATTAATACACAATTTGAAATTAAATATTTTTAATTGTAATCCATACTACATTTCTTATAGCACATGGAATACCTTCAGTACAAAGTTGCACCCCACCTTCACTAGGTGGCACTCTACCATCACTAGGTTGTGTTCCACTAGTGGGGAAACATGTGTCCTCATTGATTTCCTAGATAAAACAAAAAAACACATTACTTTATGGCCAAAAATAATAATAAATAGATTGTACAAGTAATAAACTATAAATAATGTTCTTTGATTTTTTTACCTCTGTGTCAATTTGAGTGCCGGAAGGTTGTGTTTCCCCCAACATTTTTCTACGTTAAACCACAGATTAAAAGTAGTGCTTGAAATAACCCTTGAGGTCTTCCTCTATTGGAGCTTCTTTGAAATCCAATCCCTTCAAATTTGCATAGAACATGAATTTTTCTTCTTATGTGCAATTAAACTAAAATTGTTAACAATATATTATTTGGATGCAATTGATTTTTTTATACTTACAATTCGTATGGCTAGTTTCAAGTAACCACCCAGGCCAAGTTTGTGTTTCCCATGATTTTCTAATCTGGCCTTGGTAGATTTGGATGTGTGTGGGAGCCTGTATTGAAAAGTTTCAAATATGTAATTAGATGTCGCAATCATGATAAAGTATCATAATTTCATTATTAGAAGTGTCACATACCTTCTTAATCCATATGTTGTCTTTCCTTCTTTTCAGAGCATCTTCTCCTTTTCATTTTCCTATAGAGCCTTCTAATCCCTCTCAGGAATCATTGGAGGATGCTCATACTTAATTTTCTTTTTCATGTGAACCCTACATTGGTCCCACAAATATTTTAAATATTTTTTTTCTTTTGAGGAGATTCCAAATTTGTTGAAGGATCCCTCACCGAATAGGCCAACCAACATGTTAATGAGTTCATATTTTAACTTGGAAATTTGGGAATTCTACCTTTTGTGATGGTGGGACCAAATATATGCAAGATCAAGTCAATCATGCATTTATAAAATGTATCATTTCCTGCAAAATGATATTATCATTAGTTTAAAATAATCACACATGTAAATTTCAATTAGATTTTACATAATAATTCAATCACATATCAAATACTTGGAAGATTTTCTACTTCCATAGGTGTTATCACTTAAATTTCGTTCGCACATGGCGACAAGAACTCAGCATCGTCAAACAGTAATGAAGTCATTCATGGCACTGAATTAATTTCACAGCATTCCAAAAAGTCAAAAACTATACAAAGTAACCAAAAATTGAAGAGCGCTTTACAGAAGTTGGGTGCGCACGCATATGCGCAGAACAGGAACGTACCATGCGTGCATACGCGCACGATGTGCGGCTGTTGGCACAAAAACCCGCGCACCTGCTAAACGACGCATTTATTGAATTGGTCGGCCTCCCAACCACTTATGGATCAACTCCCAAGATGATTTGACCCTCAAATCTGAGCTAAATCTACATGGTAGGCTGGTCAAAGACCTAATAAAGCCCTAAAGAGCCTCTTTTCACACTACAAAGGAGTTACATAATCACCCAATGCAATGCTATAAAAAGCCATGAAGAAACCTCATTTTCTCAAGGAATTTCATGTAATGTTATGCTGCCTAGATTGTTTTAAGGACTCACTCCTTGGAAATAACACATTGGCACCATTTCATTGAGTTATCCACCTCTCCATTGAGTGGATGTTCTAGGAGTTCTTTCACCATCATTTTCATTTTCTTGTTGTAAGGAGAGCAAGCTTGTGAGGGTCAAAGAGCCTTCCTTTGGAGGAAGAAGGGACTCATAGTCCCTTTTCTTCATTGTGCTTTGATTTCATCAATAGATCAGCCTAAAAACATTGGTGATATTGGTCTTTTTGTGTTTGTTATTTCTTGATCCATATGCTTATGATTTTAGTTTGTATTAGTTTAATTCTTGCTTATAGTTTTGTTGTTCTTTCTCTAACTCTTTCCTCTACAGCTGTCATGCTCAGCAAGACCCAACTGGTCATGTAAGAACCTCTTATTTGCTCAGCAAGGTGACGAAGAGGGTGCAAACAGATTGGTGACCATACTGGGGATAGGTATCAAATTCCTCCCTCATTTGGGTTTATTTTTCTTTCCTTTTAGTTTGTTTAACTTGCAGGTGCACAAACTGGCCTCTCCCGACCTGCTAACCAGTCAATCCATAGGAGAATTGAGAGAAATCCATCCGTATTTTTCTTTCTCGATCGTTTTTCATAGGTGCGCGGGTATTTCAACCCACAGTCTCGCATCGTGCATGCATGCGCATGAACAACATCTTTTCTCTGCGCTCATGTGCTTTCTGTCTCAACTCTGTTCGCGCGCCTGCACTCTGTGCGCCTCTATCTACACTAGGGGCCACGCATTTGAGTAAAAATTTCTCATTGTAAGTCCTTGGGATGTGTGGAAGGCCATCTACCTTCTTAAATATGATGTCAAAAATGTTGTAAATCCACACTACACTTAGTCCCCTCATCATATAAAGGGGTTAGTCAAACAAACATAGGCACTTAGGAGGATAAAAAACAATTTCCCTTCTTTTCTTTTTTCCACATGGATGGCTAGTTTTGATTTACAAACATAAGTGGACAATCATATTTAATCACATCTAACTCACATTTGGGACTAGAAGTTGAAGTAACAATCCTTGAGTATGCTCTTCTCTCATGCCTTCAAGCAATCTTGAGAATCAGAAAAAGATTGTGAAAACAATCTCATCTCCCTTAACAAAATTTCAAAACATTTAGGAGAGGACAAAGGCCCTTTTGGGACCCCTCTTAGTTTCATTTTTCAAACATATCTTAAATTTGTAACGGGCCCATACATGCCAACATGTCACAAAGATAGGATAGTGTTTATAATTTCTCTTTCTTAAATCAAAACACTAGGAGAGTTTAAAGGTTTGTAACGGGCCCATACATGCCCACATGTTCAATCTAGGATAGTTTCATGCTTTTTCTAGATTACCTCACACATAGGGAGTTAAAGGATAGTAACGGACCCACATGTCCACATGCTATCTTCCTAGGGCTTTTGAATTCTGAAAGGTTGTACCAATGACATCTAGCTAATTAGGTAATCAAACTCTTGTAAAGGACCAAGCGAAGTCCACATGCAGCAAGGTGACATCTAATTAACTAAAACTTGGTACACTTTCACTCACACACAAAAGTCACTCATCACTCAC
>WSFP011463087.1:0-18656 GCA_009831015.1 Picea engelmannii
CACACTTCAAGGGTGGCTAGGTCACTCTAGGGAGGTGATCTTGGTGACCCTAGGGGGATTGAGACGAAGATGGAGAGAAATGGAAGTGAAGCTCCCAGAGGTCAAGTCTAATTGGAATGAAAAGTGGGAAGAGATGCCTTGTAAGTCAAGTGATTATTGCCCCAAAGGTATATTACTTCTTCGGATGATTGTACCTTCCCAAGAGACCAGAAAATCCAACTTGCAATGATATATGTTAGTATGGATCAACAAGTTAAGCTTGATGTCCCTACTTTGCAGCAATATATGACAGTTTATATCAGCGAGTGAGACATTCAAATTAGCATGTAAAGCATAAGATCAATCAACAATATTATCAATGAGTATGTCAATCAAGTATGACTGAAAAATGACACTTTAAGGCTAAATAAAACAAGTTGTTATAACATGTATTTTCTGCAAAAAAATTGCAGCCTTATGGTTGTAGCATTTAATGGCATGTAGCAACAAAATCAACCTCGAAAAAGTACCAAGAACTAGCTCAAAAGGTGCACCCTAGTTAGTGGACTAGGTGAGTGAAATTAGAGAGCTAGTCTAGGGTTAAATTAGGAGTTAAGAGAGTGTTAGTAGCTAGGGTTATGCAGCCCTAATGGTTGTAGGTTAAAGTTTGTAACAACAATTAAAGTAATGGGAGAGAGGGGATGCCCTAGTAGGGGAAGACTCCTCTCAATGAGGCAAACCAACTTCAAGCGAGAAACCTTTCAAAAGATCAAAAATTGTGTTTCCCAAGGCAATGTTTTTATATCTCCAATGCAAAAAATGTATGACTAGTGCCTCTACTATTGGGTTAATGGAGTCAAATAAAGAAAATGCTAGAGAACCTACCTTCTTGGGGGTGTAAGCCCTTTTGCTTCCCAAGGCAAGTTTCTCTATATAGGGTTTAAGCTAAGAGGGTGTATGCCCTTATAATTTTCTTAGCAAACCCTTGTTTAATCAATAAGATGAAGCATAAAATGATGAAGACTATGGTGGGGGTGTATGTCCTTATACTTCCCACCTAGCTCCTAGCACAACAATCCTTGAATTGAAAAGAATGATAGCATAAGAGTAAAATACTATACCAAAATCAAGAAAGATGCCAAGATAATCCACCATAAAAGCTAGAAAACATTCATCCAAGGCTAGCGCCTCACTCCTCCATCAACCATTCATCAAGATATCCATAAACAAGTGCACAAGAGACAAATAGGGCCAAGTGTAGCGAAAATTTCAGAGCAATACTTCTCACAATGAGGGAGAGTTATATTAAAATGAGATCTTATGATCTCTTATTTATACAAAATGTCACCAAGGTGACTTGTCCACAAATTAAGGGGGAAACCACAAGATTATGGGTCAACAACCCTAATCTTGCCCCCTTAACAAGGTAATATTAAACAATTCATTTAAAATTTCACTTTTGCACAAATAAAACCCTAATTTACATGGACGTCACGATTTTGGGGACGTTTTGGCACTAGGAGAAGGTCGTTGGTGATGTATCCTATAGGAGGGTAGTAGGGCTTCCCAAAGCCATGTGTCAAGCATCCAATTGTCTTCTTTCATGGTCAAAGCCTCAAACACCTCAAAACGTCCAAGTGCCAATGCATATCATCCCACCACCATGCCCTAGCCCCCCAAACATGACATCAAGCTTAAAAAAAAGGGTGTTTTGCCCCTCCTGAGAAAATCGTTTGGCAAGTGAGGATTGGACTATGTCATCCAAGTCATCATCAAGGCCTTCCAAGTCCGAGCTTTCTCATCCGGCATGCGGGCCCTTGGCATTCAACCTGTGGGTTTGTAGCCCCAGGGAATCCCAAGCTAGGCTTGTTCTCCCAAAATTGTCCACCAACTAGGTCCTGCAAAGACAAATGAGCAAGCCCTCCAAGGATCTCAAGTCATAAAATCATGATAAGTGAGTCCAATCAATAAATAATCCATATAAGCATGTGCATCAAAGATCACTATATCAAACAATTAATTGCTCAAAGACACTATGAGACTTGTCAAGCTTGAATATGGGAGGGTTGACGAGGTGTCCTATTGGGTAGATATTGCCCTAGGTCAAGGAGAGTTTCCAAAAGATCCCTCTGTAAGCCATGTAAAGTGGATGAAGTAATTGGGGTCAAGACTCAATGGGCATAGGGCTCATGACATACAAGGGGTCGCAGTGTCTCATTCATGGGTGCTTTTGTAGAGGGTGTGTGGTACCTTCGTCTGCAATGCTCTTTTTCCAAGCCCATCAACTATCTTTTATCTTTCTTTCTTTGTATTTTATTTCAATATAGCATAAGGAGAGATTGAAGGTCATTGCCACGACATGGTGACCAGATGATGGCAATGTCACCCACAAACACCTAGTGGAAATGAGAAGATTGGCTCGTGATGAGACCTCCTTTCTCTCGGCCATGCAACTGAGAGCCATTACCCTAGTTTTGTGACCAGATGATGGCAATTCCATACCACTAGATATTCATGGACGTGATAGGTCAGCTCGTGATGAGACCTCCTCTCCTTCAACTAACCTTTCAAGCATTCTTTATTATATTGTGAGTCCCATTTACTCAAAGATAAGTGTTTCATTGTTTTTTTGGGTGATCCCTGGGCGAAGCATCTGGACAGTTTATACAAGGATTTTATCGTTTACCCAACATCAACCCTTCTAGGCCTTTGGCCCCTTCTTCCCATAGAATGAGGGACAACCCCTTCTTGGGTCAGTACACCCTAAAACCCCAAGAGATAAGAAAATGGAGGGGAACAATGTTGGAAAGTGGTAAGTATGGTCGAGAACGGTACGATGGCTCATTACGAGAGTTCCCAGTAGCAAACCCATCCCCAAGGAAAACCACTTACTAGGGCACAATGTCAACCACCAAGGTGAAGCAGGGCAAAATGCATAATGTCCAAGCATATATCATGAAATCTAGAGCAATCTAAGATACAACATACTCAATTGGATTAAATATTGAAATGATGTTCACCATAATACCGACTTGTACCTCATGGAGCAAGGCCCACTGCCTTCCGAAAGCCAGCTAGTGTGGTGGATGCCATCTGCAAATCTGTGACCATCTGTGGTGGTGAGTGGGTGTTCCATCTATGCAAAAGGGTACTGTTGGTCATGTAGTCTCTCGGCACTCCATATTTGCAACATGAGGGCCTCGAGACAAAATCTCCTTAGTTATCCACAAAATGGGTATAACATTACCTATGTAATTGCAATGTATAAAAGTAGTGTAAACCCTTGATTCAAGAGATTCTAAGTTTTTAAAGAAAGTAAAAGCTTTATTCTTTACAATTTTTCTAAAAGGGTGGTTTATGAGGCATTACCCTGACCAAAAGCTTTGTCAATCGAACTTGGATTTCGGGTACAGTTGAAGAGATGCTTTAGGAAAGGGTGTCAGTTGTATGTATCTCATGTGGAAGTGTGCATAAGCCCAAATCTTGAGGACTTTCCAATGTTGTAGGAGTATGCAAATGTATGGGGAAATATTATGTTTACCACCAAAACTAGATATTGATTTCTCTATTAATTTGATGTCTGGAGTTAGTCCAATATCTAAGACTCTATTAAAAATAAGTAAACCAAAATTGAAGGAGTTGCAAATACAACTAGAAGAATTGTTAAAGAAGGGGTGTATACACCTGAGTCTCTCTCCTTGAGGAGCACCAACACTCTTTGTAAAGAAGAAAGATGGAACTTTGCAGATGTGCATTGAGTTTAGATAGTTGAACAAGGTCACTGTGAGGAATAAATATCCTCTACCAAGAATTGATGACCTATTTGATCAATTGAGAGAAGAAAATATATTTTTGAAGATAGATTTGAGGTCATGCTACCATCAGATAAGGATAAAGGATGAAGACATCAGTAAGCCTGTTGTCCCCATTTTGTGGGATAACTAAGGAGATCACATCTCGAGGCCCTCAGGTTGCATATATGGAGTGTCGAGACACTACATGACCAGCAGTGTCCACTTACACATACAGAAGCTCGCTCTATCACCACATTCTGATCCATTGTCAGTGCATCCACCACACCAGCTAGCTTCTGGAAGGCAGATGGGTCTTTCTCCATGCGATATAAGTTGGGTATTGTGGCAGGTAATCACCCTAATATTTAAGGCATTTAAACATGTTATATTTAAGTTGCTTTTGATTATAGAACGTCTGCTTTGACATTATACTTTTGACCTTGTTTCACCTTGGTGAGTGTCATAGATTTCCTAGTAAGTGGCCAACCTTTGGGGAAGGTTCGCAACTGGGTGTCCCTTGAGAGGTTATCGTACCATTCCCGACCATACATACCACTTTCTGCTCATTACATTACCACCATACTTCCCTCTTCAGGGCCTTTGACTTTAGTGACCCAAGAAGGACATGTACCTCATTTCATGGGAAGAAGGGGTTGAAGGCCCAAAGGGATTGTTGATAGCTAAAGAAGATAAAAGCCTAGATATAGACCTTCCAGATGCTTTGCCCAAAGATCCCTAAGAAAGCAATGAAATGCTTCTCTATAAGAAACGGGGGACCCACAATAAATAAATGATAATGAATGCTTAAGGGGTTAGTTGGAGGATGGGAAGACTCATCACTAGCCGATCTATCATGATCATAGGTATTTAGCAGTATGACATTACCATCATCTGATCACCAAGCTAGGGTAATGGCTCTTAGTCACACAACTGAACAAAAGGGGGTCTCATCACGAGCCAACCATCACATTTCTGCGAGTTATTTGTGAATGACATTGTCGTTATATGGACACCAAGCTAGGACAGTGGCCTACAACTTGTTCCTTAAAACATGAAAGAAAGAAAGAATGGCAAGAGGATGGGCTTGGAAAAAGTGGCATCGCAAACAAAGGTGTCGCACACCCTCTACAAAGGCACCCATAAATGAGATAATACGAGCCCTTGTATGTCATGAAACTCATTGAATAGAATTCTAAACCCCTTCCACCTCATCATCCACTATATAACCTTGAAAGGCCATCCTTGGGAACATACCCTACTTGAGGGCTTTGGTCTACCCAATAGGATTTCTATGACACCCCTCCCATACTTAAACTTGGTCAATTGTATAGGGTTTTTGAGCATTTGTTTAAATTTGATGAGGTAGTTTTGATGCACATGTTTAGGTTCCTTGCTTATTAGAGATGTGGTTTACACTTGTCGTGATATATTTGGAGGGCGTACCCTTTTGTTTTGCAGGACCTTTCTTGGTGGCCAGTTTTGGGAGAACAAGCCTAGCTTGGGCTTCCATAGGGCAAGAAGCCCACGAGATGGATGCCTAGGGCTCGCATGTCGGATGACAAAGACGTGCCTTTGGAGGCCTAGAAGACATCATGATGGGCCTAACATAGCCTCTAACACCTAAACGACTTACCTAGGAGAGGCAAAATGTCACCTCCTTGAGGGTTGACATTATGAAGGGGCTAGGGTTTGGTGGTGATGGAGCTACACATTGACACTTGGCATATCTTGACCGGATGAGACATGGAGAAGGCTTGGCGCAGTAAGAGGAGGTTCAAGGAGCCCCAATGAGTTCCATATTCTTCTCCAATGACTTGGAAAGTGTCAAAAACATCCCCTAAAGGGGAGATGTTTTCTTACTTTAGGGTTTCTTTTGTGCAAAAGTAATTTTTAAGATCAATTGTTTAATATTATTTTGTAAAAAAGGAAAGATTAGGGTTGTTGACCTCTTAACTTGTGGCTTATCCTTGCTAAGTGGACAAACTATGTTTTAAGGTTTTTGTATAAATAGAGATCATTGAATCTCATTTCATAAAATAACTCTCCCATTGTGAGAAGTATTTGGCTGAAATTTTCGCTACTCTTGGTGATTATGGTGTTTCTCTCTTGTGAAATGTATTTTGGTGAATTTCTCTTGGTGAATGGATGAGGAGTGATGTGCACCCCCTAAAGACTTGCTCTCTTGGCTGTTGGATGAATTTTGCATGGTAAACTAGGGTTTGATATCTCATGTCTTGGATTAGGTACGAAAAAATATGCACATGCTATTTATTTCTTGTTTATTTTGGTTATTTGGTGGAAACCCTAGGGAGGAGTATGTTAGATACACCCTCCATCATTTCTTCATCTTATTGTTAGGGTTAAAAGTATTTCTTGAGCAAGGGTTGCTAGGAGAAATACAATTGTGTATACCCTCCT
This sequence comes from Picea engelmannii, assembly GCA_009831015.1. Classification (NCBI taxonomy): domain Eukaryota; kingdom Viridiplantae; phylum Streptophyta; class Pinopsida; order Pinales; family Pinaceae; genus Picea; species Picea engelmannii. The sequence continues at coordinate 6,192 of WSFP011463087.1, forward strand.
AGATTTACCCTAAGTTGTTTGGCATACCCTAGGAAGTAAAAGGGCTTACACCCCTATGGTCTTTGTTGATCTAACTCTTTGTTTAAAGACTCCATTTACCCAATTTTAAAGGCACTAATCTGAATATTTTGCATTGGAGAAATAAAATAGTTGCATTGGGAAACATGATTTTCGATCATTTCAACTTTATGCAATCTGGGTTTTGTTCCTTGTTCCTAGAGCACCTCTTATCCACCAGGGCATCCCCTCTAAAGGGGTATTGCTTGCTGTTGTTATAGATTTTTATCTTCAGCCATTAGGGCTGCAGAAACCCTAACTTTATTTCACTTGTAACTTGCATTTCAACCGTCAGAATCAACTAAGAGTTTGCCACTTTATTCTACTTGGTCTAGCACAATTTTTGGGTGGGTTCTTTGTGAGTTTTGGTGGTTGAATTTACTGCTGTAATAACTTGTTTGTTACAGCCATAAGACTGATTTATATTGCTGCAGAAAGTGTTTACAACAACCTTACATTTTATGCTACTATCTTGGTCTTTGAATCTTGAGTTTCACTAGTGTTTAGCTAGTTTATCTCTTGCACCTTTTACTTGATTTATACTACTTGTTTAGCAACCTACTGTGCCATTTAATTGTTGATATACATTGTTATTAACAACTACTATTAGGGACAACAAGCTTAACTTGCTTTTTCACTTGATATATTGCATTGTATTCTTGGTTTTCCTTGTGTCTCGGGCAGGTACTATTTCTTGGCAGGTCACTCAAAACTTTGGCAACCTCAAACAACCCTCAAGACTCATCACAAAGTTCCATTTTCCATTTAGTAACTTGACCTATAGGGGTTTCCATTCATACATCTCACTTTCCATCTCATTTCCCCCTAGGGTCACCGAGATTCCCCCCTTGAGGTGACTGCCTCACCTCTAAAGTGACAGGAACACCTGCCTAAGGTGATAGTGGGTAGGTGCTCTCTAAGTTGTTTCCAATTGGTGGTTGGGTCAGGCTTTTCCCAACCTACAACTTGTATGATAACATTTTGGTGTCATTTCTGGGGAGGATTTTGAATCCTCTTCCAATCCCTAAAGACACTTTGGCAAGCTACCCCAAAGCCTTTACCCTAGTTTTCCTAGCGACTCCACCTAAGGAACGTTCTCCTTCCACCTTTGATAAGCTTATCTGGCGACTCCATTATGGGAAGTACCCGAAGGGGGCATTACCCTACCCCCAAAAAACCTTCCAAACGTCGTGACCCCTCACCCAAAGGGTCTAGTCCTCCATCGTATCCCACTTTTCATGATTGTCCACCTACTTCTCCCGAGTCCTAGCCCTCCATCCTGACCTACTACCTCCACACCTGCACTCTCACTCGTTCCCACCTCACCAAGTGCTACATGGATCCCATGGGAGAAATATGCACACAAACCTTTGGACATGACAAAGATCCCTGGATCTCCTCACAAACTCCCAAAGGATTTCAAAGAGTGGCTCCCCATATTTTCAGGAGAAGATCTCATTACGACTGAAGATCACTTAGATTTCTTCCTCCATGCTCTGGAACCTTATGACCAACATGAAGATGTCCTTATGAGACTCTTCTCTTACACTTTTGTCGGAAAGGCCAAGGAGTGGCATGATAGTATTCTCCTAGGAACAATCACAAGTTGGGACCTCTTTCGAGAATGTTTTACCAAAATATTTGGAAAGAACAAAGACTACTAGTCCCTTTATGATCAACTCTACAACTACAAGAGAAATTCATGAGAAAGTATAAGGGATTTCAATGATAGATTCAACACCCTCGTAAGGAGTTTCATTCAATATTTAAAACCTTCCCAGGCTACTATCCTCAAGTCTTACATATCAACCATGAAAGACCCATATGGGGTTTTAATTGGGAGACACCCTATGACTTTGTTTGAAGCTCAAGAAAGAGCGTGTGAGATAGAAGAAAATATAACATCCTCTTTCATACGAGAGGAAGAATGTCCTAAAGAGACCTTTCAAATCAATTAGATTGATGACTTTGCCTCACCAGACTTTCCCCTCGATGTTAGAACATACCTACAAGGGGAACAAGAGAAGGTAGCTAAAAGGGCATCTCATCGCATAATGAACCTATTAAGAAAAGAAAAAGAGGTAACACCAATAAGTACACCTTGCCCAACAAATGATATTTTGGAGGTTGAAAGGAGACAAGCCGCAAAATAGGTTGAAGAAGAGCTTTTGCAACATGTTCAACAAATCTTGACAGAGCCTCACAAAGAAAGAGAAGATGATATCATCAAAGGTGAGGAGAAATATTTTTCCTTAAGCAAGACCAAAAGAGAAGGTGGTGTGGATCATGTCAATACAACCCATCAGGTTCTGGAAGAGGGAATTGACAACACCTTTATTTTGGCAAACTCCCTTTTCCTTGATGAGGAAAAGAAGGAAGGATCTTGGGGATTAGATTTCGATGGTGCGCACTCAAGCACAGGTTCGGGTGCAGGGATAGTCTTAAGATCACCAAATAACGAGACTATCCTTTTCTCGTACAGGCTTGAGTTCAACTACACAAACAACATCGTCGAGTATGAAGCCCTTATCCTAGGCATTAACCTGACCATTGATATGAACATCAAGACCCTGCACGTAAAAGGGGACTCTGACTTAATCATTTCATAAGTTAACAAGAAATTTGTTGCTAAAAACCCAAGGTTGAAACAATACAGGGATGTTGTGTGGGACGCCATAAAGAAGTTTGACAACTTTTCTATTGAAGCCATCCCTAGGGAAGAGAATCATTTGACAGACAACCTTGTTGTCTCCGCTTCCACCTTGCAACTTTTCAAGGAAATCGGTCTCTATAAGGTGGAAGTAAATTACAGGCCCTCGTTACATGACAACTTAAAACATTGGCAAGTTTATGATAACGAAAGTCAAATTCTGCGTTTTCTCCAAAATGAAGGTGAATTCTGAGAAGCCCAGATAAATCTATCAGCAGAAAAGGTGAATATTGAGATCATTGATATAGTTGACGAACCCTTACCCAAAGTTATCGTCCCCTTAGAAGACCTTTTTGATTGGAATGACATGTATAAGGGGAATCCCTCAAGAAAAATCAATGATGAGATCATTGAATTCAACATTGGAACCGAGGAATCCCCAAAGATGATCAAGTTTGGGAAAGGAACAACAACTGATGAAAGGGAAAAGTTGATTGCCCTTATAAGAGAATTTAAAGATGTCTTCGCTTGGTCTTACAAATATCTGAAGGCTTATTGTGAAGACACCATACAACACGCTATTCCCCTTATAGATGGCACGAAACCCTTCATACATAAACTCAGGTAGATGAACCCAAAGGTTGCCCCACACGTACAAAAGGAGTTACAAAAGATGGTTGAGGCAGGAATAATTGAGCCTATAAGATATTCATTGTGAGTGTCTAATCCAATCATTGTAAGGAAAAAGACTGGCGAAATCAAGATATGTGTAGACTTCAAATATTTAAACCAGGCTTCACTTAAGGACAATTATCCTCTACCAAGCATGGAGTATTTTTTGCAAAGGGTCACTGGAGCAGAAATGATATCCATGTTTGATGGTTTCTCAGGATATAATCGAGTATTGGTAAAGGAGGATGACCAACTAAAAATTGCTTTCACCACCCCTTGGGGAACTTATAAGTATTTAAGAATGCCATTTGGACTGACCAACACAGGGGCCACCTTCCAACGCGCCATGGACTATGCTTTTAGGGATCTGATTGAAAAACTTATAGAGATCTATCAGGATGATCTAACTGCCATCTCCAAAAAGAGGGAACAACATATCCAACACTTGAGAACTATTTTCCAGAGATGTAGGGAGTATGGCATTTCTCTCAACCCTAAGAAATCAGTTTTTGGTGTTGACAAGTGTAAGTTGCTAGGTCATATCATTTCTAAAGATGGAATCACAATAGACCCTGCCAGGGTTGAAGCCATCAAGAATATCCCTCTCCCTAAAGACAAGAAAACTCTGCAATCTTTATTTGGTCAAATTAACTCTATGAGGAGATTCATTCCAAACTTTGACGAGATTGTTAAACCCCTTAACAAATTGCTAAAGAAGGATGCCTATTTCGAATGGGAAAATGAAGGTAATATGTCTTTCCAGCGTATCAGGGAAGCAATAACTATTGCACCACTCTTGGTTAGTCCAAATTTTGCCAAAGACTTCATCATATTTTCTTTCTCTTCAAAGGAGACCATTGCAGGAATTTTGTTACAAAAGAATGATCAAGGGGATGAACAACCGATTGCTTTCACGAGAAAAAATCTTAGAGATTCAGAATTGAATTACACCATTACTGAAAAACAAGCTTACGCTTTGGTCAAGTCTCTCAAACACTTTCGAACTTATGTATATACAACAATATCAAAACCTTCATCCCCTACCCCGCTGTAAAGGACGTTTTATCACAACAAGATTGCCTTGGATCAAGAGGAAAGTGGGTTTCATAGATACATGAATACGATTTGGAGATCAAACCAACCAAGATAATTAAAGGGCAAGGACTAGCCAAAATGATGACAGAAAGCAATCAAGAGGCCATTGAGGTAGGAGAGAATGAACAAATCAATATTATCGTAAGTGAAATAGAGAACAATGAGTGGTATTCAGATGCCATTTATTAATTGAAAAACCTCACTTGCCCTGATCATTTGGTAGAACATAAAAGGAGATCCATGAGACTCAAAGCTATGAAGTATTGCCTAACAAAGAACGGTCTCGGGTGGAGGAACCCAGATGGGGTAATCCTCAGATGTGTTAATAAAGAAGAAGCTAACAAGTTAATGGTCCACCTTCATTCAGGGCATTGTGGTGGCCATTTTGCAGCATGCACCATTGCCCATAATATTTTAAGGGCAAGATACTATTGGCCTACTATTTTCTCCGATACGCATCGATATGTTAGATCTTGTCAACCGTGCCAATTTTTTACCGACAAACAACGCCTTCCGACTCTTCCCCTTAAGCCAGTCATCGTAGAAGCATCCTTTCAACAATGGGAATTAGATTTCGTTGATTAGTTCAAGGACAACTCTAGTAATGGGTATCGATGGAATTTGACTGCCACTGATTACTTCACCATATGGGTGGAATTTGTCCCAACAAAGAAAGCAACAAAAGATGTTGTGATGAAGTTCCTTGAGGAAAATATTATTAATAGATTCGATGTTCTCGGTAAGATAACAACTGATAACGCCAAAACTTTTAACTCAATGGCGCCCAATGAGTTTTGCTTCAAGTATGGGATTTTTTTATCACACTCCTCAAATTATTACCCTCAAGGAAATGGATTGGCAGAATCCAGCAACAAAAACATCATGAACATTGTGAAGAAGATTGTTGGGGAAAACAAGAGTTAGTACAACAAAATTAAGTATGCCTTGTGGGAAGACCGCACAACTACCAAGACCTCCACCAGAAAAAACCCTTTTGGGTTGGTTTATGGGTTAGAAGATCGCTTTCCTATAAATCTCTAGATTCCAACATTACAAATAGCCCAACAATTCGTTATAGATAAAGAAGCATTGGAGGGACGAATTGATTATCTCAGGGAATTGGATGAAACTCGAAGAATAGCCTTTGATCAAATGGAAAAGAATCAAGAAAAGGTGAAAGGAACCTTTGATTGAAAGGCAAGGCAAAGAGATTTCAAGGAAGGGGACTAGGTTTTAATGTGGGACAAGAGGAGACAAAAATCTGGAATGCATCAAAAGTTTGACAGTCTTTGTTTAGGGCCCTACAAAATAGAGGAAATATGCAAGCCAGACACTTTTTACTTATCCATGACAGAAGGGAGGAGGATGCCACTACCGGTGAACGAATCTCTCCTCAAACATTATTACCAAGGTGACAGTTGACTTCATCAGGGCCTGTGCCCCAGGTAAGTAGGTAAGTCATCTTGCTTTCCTTGCATTTGCATCTTGATTGCTCATATTAGTTTAGATGCATTTCATTTTTCATTTTTCTCTACTTGCATATTCATTTCATGTTTAGTTTAGAAATTTTTGAAAAAAAATGCTAAAATTTTCTTTTCTAGATTAGTTGCCATTTGGATTTTGATGTATATGGACGGAGGGTGATAGAACCACCCTAGATTTTATGGTTTCTTGTTTCAGTGTAGCCACAGGTCTACCAAGAGACATTGCGGTTCTCATGCACTCTACAATGAGCACATGTCCCCAAGTAGGAGCCAGATGTTATCTCCATTTTGTGGGATAACTAAGGAGATCATGCCTCGAGGCCCTCAGGTTGCAGATATGGAGTGTTGATAGACTACATGACCAACAGTGCCCACTTGCACATATGGAAGCTCGGTCTATCACCACATTCTAATCCATTGTCAATGCATCCACCACACCAACTAGCTTCTGGGAGGAAGATGGTGCTTGCTCCATGCGGTACTAATCAGGTATTGTGGCAGGTAACCACCCTAATATTTAAGGCATTTAAACATGTTGTATTTAAGCTGCTTTTGATTATAGAATGCATGCTTGGACATTATACTTTTGACCCTGTTTCACCTTGGTGAGTGTCAAAGATTACCTAGTAAGTGGCCAACCTTTGGGAAGGTTCGCAACTGGGGATCCCTTGAGAGGTTATCATACCATTCCCGACCATACATACCACTTTCCACTCATTACATTCCCATCATATTTCCCTCTTCTAGGCCCTTTGATTTTAGTGACCTAAGAAAGACATGTACCTCATTTCATGGGAAGAAGGGGTTGAAGGCCCAGAGGGATTGTTGTTGGCTAAAGATGATGAAAGCCTAGATATAGACCTTCCAGATGCTTCACCCAAGGATCCTTGAGAAAGAAATGAAACACTTCTCTATAAGAAACGGGGGACCCACATGAAATAAATGATAATGAATGCTTAAGGGGTTAATTGGAGGATGGGAGGTCTCGTCACAAGCCGACCTATCATTATCATAGGTATTTAGCGGTATGACATTACCATCATTTGGTCACCAAGCTGGGGTAATGGCTCTCAGTTACATAACTGAGAGAAAGGGGGTCTCATCACGAGCCAACCTTCTCATTTCTACGACGTATTTGTGAATGACATTGTCATTATATGGACACTAAGTTAGGACAGTGGCCTTCATCTTGTTCCTTAAAACACAAAAGAAAGAAAGAATGGCAGGAAGATGGGCTTGGAAAAGTGCATCACAAACAAAGGTGCCACACACCCTCTACAAAGGCACCCATAAATGAGATAATACGAGCCCTTGTGTGTCATGAAACTCATCGACTTATGAATTCTAAACCCTTTCCACCTCATCATCCACTATATAACCTTGAAAGGCCATTCTTGGGAGAATCCCCTACTTGAGGGATTTGGTCTACCCAATATGACTCCTATGACACCCCTCCCATACTTAAACTTGGTCAATTGTATAGGGTTTTTGAGCATTTATTTAAATTTGATGAGGTAGTTTTGATGCACATGTTTAGGTGCCTTGCTTATTAGATGTGGTTTACACTTGTCGTGATACCTTTGACTTGAGATCTTTGGAGGGTGTACCCTTTTGTTTTGCAGGACCTTGCTTGGTGGCCAGTTTTGGGAGAACAAGCCTAGCTTGGGCTTCCATGGGGCAAGACACCCAAAGGATGGATGCCTAGGGCCTGCATGCCAGATGACAAAGACATGCCTTTGGAGGCCTAGAAGACATCATGACGGGCCTAACCTAGCCTCTACCACCCAAACGACTTGCCTAGGAGAGGCAAAATGTCACCTCCTTTAGGGTTGATGTCATGAAGGGAATATGGTTTGGTGGTGATGGAGCTACACATTGACACTTGGCATATCTTGACCGGATGAGACATGGAGAAGGCTTGGCTCATGAAGAGGAGGCTCAAGGAGCCCCAACGACTTCCACATTCTTCTCCAACGACTTGGAAAGTGTCAAATACGTCCCCTAAAGGGGAGATGTTTTCTTACTTTAGGGTTTCTTTTTTGCAAAAGGAAATTTTAAGATCAATTGTTTAATATTATTTTGTAAACGGGGCAAGATTAAGGCTATTAACCCCTTATCTTGTGGTTTACCCTTGCTAAGTGGACAAACTATGTTTTAAGGTTTTTGTATAAATAAAGATCATTGAATCTCATTTCATAACATAACTATCCCATTGTGAGAAGTATTTGGCTGAAATTTTCGCTACTCTTGGTGATTATGGTGTTTCTCTCTTGTGAAATGTCTTTTGGTGAATGTCTCTTGGTGAATCTATGAGGAGTGATGCGCACCCCCTAAGACTTGCTCTCTTGGCTCTTGGATGAATTTTGCATGGTAAACTAGGGTTTGATATCTCATGTCTTGGATTAGGTAAGGAAGAATATGCACATGCTATTTAATTCTTGCTTATTTTGGTTATTGTTGGTGGAAACACTAGGGAGGAGTATGTTGGATACACCCTCCATCATTGCTTCATCTTATTGTTAAGGTTAAAAGTATTTCTTGAGCAAGGGTTGCTAGGAGAAATACGAGTGGGTATACCCTCCTAGATTTACCCTAAGTTGTTTGGCATACCCTAGGAAGTAAAAGGGCTTACACCCTTAGGGTCTTTGTTGATCTAACTCTTTGTTTAAAGACTCCATTTACCCAATTTTAAAGGCACTAATCTGAATATTTTGCATTGGAGAAATAAAATGGCTACATTGGGAAACATGATTTCCTGTCATTTCAACTTTATGCAATCTAGGTTTTGTTCCTTGTGCCTTGAGAACTTCTTAGCCACTAGGGCGTCCCCTCTAAAGGAGTATTGCTTGCTGTTGTTATCGATTTTTATCTTCAGCCATTAGGGCTGCAGAAACCTTAACTTTCTTTCACTTGTAACTTGCATTTCAACCGTCAGAAGCAACTAAGAGTTTGCCACTTTATTCTACTTGGTCTAGCAGAAATTTTGGGTGGGTTCTTTGTGAGTTTTGGTGGTTGAATTTACTGCTGTAATAACTTGTTTTTTACAGCCATAAGGCTAATTTATATTGCTGCATAAATTGTTTACAACAACCTTACCTTTTATGCCAGTATCTTGGTCTTTGAATCTTGAGTTTCACTAGTGTTTAGCTAGTTTATCTCTTGCACCTTTTACTTGATTTCTAGCACTTGTTTAACAACTTATTGTGGCATTTCATTGATGATATATATTGTTACTAACAACTGCTAATAGGTACATAAAAATTAACTTGCTTTTCCACTTGATATATTGCATTGTATACTTGGTTTTTCTTGTGTCTCGGGCAGGTACTATTTCTTGGCAGGTCACTCAAAACTTTGGCAACCTCAAACAACCCTCAAGACTCATCACCAAGTTCTCCTTTCCATATAGTAACTTGACCTATAGGGTTTTCCATTCATACATCTCACTTTCCATATCATTTCCCCGTAGGGTCATCGAGATTTTCCCCCTTGAGGTGACTACCTCACCTCTAAAGTGACGGGAACACCTGTCTAAGGTGACAATGGGTAGGTGCTCTCTAAATTGTCTCCAATTGGTCGTTGGGTTGGGATTTTCCCAACCTACAACTTGTGCGATAACAAGTCCAACTTTTAGAACCATGTATGGACACTATGAATTTGTAGTGGTGCAATTTAGATTGACAAATGCACCAAATACCTTCAAGTGGTTAATGAATGGAATATTTAGGAGTTATTTGGATAAGTTTGTCATTGTATTCCTAGATGACATTCTTATTTATTCAAACTAAGAGGAGCATGCAGAGCACTTGAGGTTAGTACTACAAGTGCTAAGAGAGCATCAGTTGTATGCTGAGTTAAGCAAGTGTTACTTTTGCTAGAGGCAGATTCGATACTTGGGACATGTCATCTTTGAAGAAGGAATAACAATAGATCAAGAGAAGATCGTAGCTATTAGGGGATGGCCTACACCTAAAAATGTTATAGAGGTAAGGTCATTCACGGGGCTTGTTGATACTATAGAAGATTCATAGAAGGATTCTCCAAAATTGCTCACCCGATTACATCTTTAAAGAAGGAAATTAAATTTGAATGAACACCAAAGTGTGAATATTGCTTTGAGTTGTTAAAGATATTGCTTACTAGTGCACCCATTATTGAGATTGTTGATCCAAATGAAGATTTTGTGGTATGTATAGATGCATGCAAAGAGAGACTTGGATTTATTACTCATAATGGGCATGCAATTTGTTATGAATTCAAGAATCTTAAGGACATAAAAAGAATTATGTGACAAATAACTCAGAACTCGGTGCAATAGTTCATGTGTTAAAGATGTGGAGACATTACTTGATGGGGAGAAAGTTCGAGTTAAAAGTAGACCATGATGGTTTGAAATATTTATTTGTACAACAGACTCTATATGCTCAGCAAATAAGATGGTTGGAATTTCTCAATGATATTAAACATATTACAAAGAAGGAAAACAAGGTTCATGCACTCATGAGAAGAGTACATGCAATGCATGCTATAGCCATTAGTATGTGCATATTTGATTTGGAGGAACAAAATTATTGTGGTTGTTACCTTAGATGAGCACTATCTATAGATAAAAATAGGCTTACAACATGAGAATGTATAACAGAAGTATGAGGGTTATAAGTTGGAAGAGAATGTCATTCTTATGCATAAAAACATAGTTTATGTCCTTAATTCTTATGAATTAAGGACACTTGTATTAAAAGAAATGCATAATGTTTCATATGCTAGACATCTTGGTTATCATAAAACAATTTCAACAATAAGAAATCAATACTTTTGGCCAAGAATAGAGGATGTGGCTGATTATATAGACAGGTGTATGGAATCTCAAAGAGTAAAGGCTCAACACAGATATCCAATAGGTTCGATACAATCATTTTGAATTCCAGAGTGGAAATGCGAAGTGGTAACCATTGATTTTATCACTAAGTTGCCTATGACATCAAGGCTACATGATTCAATAATGATAGTGCTGGACAAATTAAACAAAGCTACTCATGAACCAATAAAGTGTTAAGCCACGGATCAATGTAATCGTTAAGATCGAAGAGAATATGAGCCATCGAATCACTCTATGTCGGGAACATATTGAGGCCATTAGATTATCTAACTGCAAATGCAAACTAATTCATACTAAAGAAACACACTTTTATCTAATGACACATTAAATCAAGTTGATCTTAACTAACTCCTAAGTGTCTAAATATCCTAACAAGTTGCATGGGATACCTAAGGCAATTATTTCAGATATAGACCATGTTATCTCACAATTTGTACTTGCCCAAAAGCCAAAGGCAAGTGAACAATAAATTGGTGTAACAAGAGGTTGTCCTATCACTGTCACCTAAATAAGACACCTCTTTCTCTTTAGGGGTAGTAGCCCAGGGGCGACGTCCCCGATGACCTGGGGGTTTGAGAAGACAAAGGTAATAGCATCAAGAAAGTTCTTCCCCTCTCATAAGTCACTCTGATCAGAAAGTCCCAATGGTTTTAATAAGAATAAGCAAAGATTTGCTTAAGTGTACCTGCCCAGAACAAGACAACAAGAAAAACACTATTTGCAAGTACCAATTGATATTAGTGCTTCATAAAACCATGGACTTTGAATAAAAGCATGAGCTGATATAAAAGATGAAGCAACATAAATATTTATAACAACAATGTATATATAAAAGATGAAGCAACACAAATATTTATAACAACAATGTATATATAATTATAACTTCACAATTATGCCTTAGTAAAGATTCAATAATGACCAAAAATGATAACCTAAATTTGGAAATATGCTAGTATTTGTCAGAAGCAAAGAAGGCAATGTAAAATCAACTCTAACACTTGCTTTTAGATACTTTTACTATTGTTATAGATGGTTGTCAATTTATTTTGTAACAACAACAAGATAGTTAGTAAATTAGTCTAATCTAAGGTTAGAAGTGGTTAGTAGAGATCTTGAAGTAGATGGTTTGAAGGTTGTTTTCATCAATCAATCATTTGTAAGGTGTGAACTAGTGCCTTTAAAGTAAATGGAGTCACTTTTGCAGCGACAATCTTAGGGGAAACATATGATAATGGGTGAGATAAAGACAAGAGGGAGGATGGTTGAGGTGTTAGTAACCTAAGGCATCAATCATCCAAAACCCTAGAAGGAAAAAGCTACTAGGAAGTAGGTAACCCTAGGCCCTAGCGGTTTTCCTTCTTCTTTAGGTCAAGCTTGAAATAAAATAAAAGATTAATGAAGCAATAGTGCTAGAGTGCTACTAAGGTAGGGCTCTAGTATATGCTTCAATAGAGGTGTCTTCTAGCAAAATCAAGTAGGTGGATAGTTATTAAGAGAAGCACAATAACATGTGTTTTTCCCCTAGGGTTTCACACTAGCAATTTCATAACCTTAAAAAAATGAAAAGTAAAAGATACCATAACCATTCAAAGAAAGAAGGATTGCAGATTTGTACTTACATTCACCAA
>WSFP011463088.1:0-18655 GCA_009831015.1 Picea engelmannii
GCTTAGTTCTAGTCCTTTGTCTCTGTTAAGGTTACTAGGGTGTTTGCGGATTTCAATGGCTTCTCTAATACGGCGTTTGAAGAGGTGATTCTCTTTGGCGAGGATCTTGGTGTCTTCTAGGCGAACATGGTGTCTAGTTTTAATGGAGTGTTCAGCTAGGGCGGAGGTGCGGATGCGTTCGTTCTTGATGTCAGCTCCATGTTGACAATCTATTGACTACACTGTGGCTTTTCCGATCCAAATCAAAAATCCCACCCACAGCAATCTCACTCATCAAATATATTGTTATTGCCAATGTTGCTAGATAAGGTTAAATTGTTAATTTTAGATTTGTATTTGTTTATTAATTAAGACTTGTTTTAATGTTAATTTAGATGGTACATGATGACCAATTGTAATATAGACTTGCTCAATTTAATCTTCATTTAACCTTAAATTAAATGGAACATTAATGACAATTTAGAAATTTAGACTTGCTAAGTTAGATTTGTAATCAATGATTAAATTAGACTGTAATTATTGACTAGCTTAGACTGGATGATTGGTCGGGTTGTTGGTGAAGTCATTCCTTAGCTTGAACTTCCTTCGAATGATGTCATTTTGTGTCTTTTCGATATGTTTCTTGGGTGTGGGCGTAGTCTTCTTGCCAGTTGTTTCGCCTCCTAGAACACTCGATTTTCTTGAGCCCTTGGTCCCGTTAGGATATGTTGCGCCAAGGTTATTGTCGCACCTCTCATATGGGGACGACATGATTCATAATGAGGGGATCATGGAGCACCCTACTGGATAGCAGCGAATAATAACTTGATCGGAGTTGGTGCCTTCCGTGTGAGTGTTATTGAGCTATGTAAGTTGGATTTTGACACATAGGTTGAACGTCGTCATGCATTTGGTTCAGTACCTGGAGATTCTAGTTGTGTTCATCGAGGCCATTGTGTCAGGATGGGTATGCTTTCCCTTAGCTTGTAGGCATGGTCATGTTTGCATCGGGCGGGTAGTCATTTATTCTTGTTGTTTTACGCTTGTTTCACCTAGTTTCTCTTGTGCCAGTGCATAGAGTCTTAGTTGTCCGTGGCATGTTCAGTGGGTGTGGCACTCGCCGTCAGATGTCTTGTTTATCTATAATCATTGTTTTTGTCTTATTTAAAAAAATAAATAAATAAAAATTGCACCTTCTTCTTCACTTGTAGTCATAATGAAGGGGTCGTTACACCCTACACTTTTTGGCATATACATTGACACGTTAGAATATTTCTTCGAGAAAAAAGGCCCTGTCATCCCTACTCTCACTATTACATTCATCAATGTTCTTATTTATTCCGATGATATCATTCTTATCGAAAGGAGTCCCCATGATCTTGAAAACCAATTAAGAATCCTCAAGGATTTTTTCTCCAATATGGGTATCATTGTTAATATTGATAAGAATAAGGTCATGATTATTAAATCCAATAAGATCACTTATGATACCTTCATATATGAAAACAACAACCTGGAGGAAGTGACTTCATACAAATATCTTGGAATTCATATTCACCACAAGCTCAATTGGAATTATAACATTGAGAAAAGGATTATTGGGGGATGGAAATATTATTATGGGATTGAAAACAATTGTAAATCAACTGATGTTTGTATTTGGGATAAGAATAAACTCCTCTTTGAGACTCTTGTTACACCCATTATTCTTTATGGATGTGAAGTTTAGGGCTATAGTATCTCCCGTGAATCTTGGAGAAAGATAGAACACATACAAAATAATTTTATAACCTATAATCTAAAAATTAAAGGAAATATGTCATATCCCATCCTCCTCTTAGAAAAAAGTTTCTCCCCCATTGACAGCATGGCTATGACTAGATATCTAAAGTATAAGAACAAGTTAAATAACATGGAATATAAGAAGCTTCCTAAAATAGCTTCAAAATTTAGTTGTAACCACCATCAACTCAAGCAAGGATGGTATACATATGCATGGTCTTGGCTAAATGATGCAGGAGCATCGCAAGCAGCAAGCAAAGTGTGAAGTCGGAAGACAACTGAAAAGAACCAGTGCACAATTTTTGAAATGTTTTGAAACATTAATATAATAATTAAGAGAGTGTATACTTCCATATTGTAAACAGATCTTGAGCGATCCACTCTCATCTATAAGATGTAAAGGTATTTATAGGAAGTTAATGTAAGTAGGTAGAATTAAATTCTAGATTAGACAGTTTAGATCATAGGAAGGAAAACCGACTATAGACATCCTCATCTTGTATCATTTGTAACATTAGCAACATTATCAATTGATCATAGAGCATAGAGGAGAAGAAGCAGAGAGCTATGTAGAAGAAGCCATGTACAGAAGTTATGAGATTAATTTATGAAGCTTTATTCAGACTCACGGTGTTCTAATACTTTCTCTGTATACATGTTGAATGTTATGCTCATGGTTATTTTACTCTTTCTGTTGTACATTTTCTTTTATGCTATGTATGTGTGATTTCATGTTAAGTATTTGAAGTCTGAGAGAGAGTCAGAGAACAAGTTTCAATTGTTTCTCCATCTGAGCAAGAGTTCCTGCAAGGAGTGCAGTGAAACCTCCACAAGGAGTGTGTCGATGAGTTCAAAGTTCATCTCTAAAATCTCAGGAGGGATACCGTTGTTATAATTTTTGGCAGAAGTGCAAGTCAGGAACAGAAGCCATGCAAGGTGTGCACAGGTTGCTTGAAATCTCCGAACTTATCAACTGAGAGAAGAGTTGAAGGACTACTGTCACAAGGGGAAGTGCACAGGGTCGAAGGATTCAAATACTTAGACGTATTTGAAGAGTGCTACAAGGAGTGCGCGAAAGAGTTTTTTTTGAAGACTCGAAATTGTGAAAGAAGCTCAGGAGAGTTAGTGGTTGTAAATTGTTCAAAGGAAGGTAGAAACCAAATCTGTTTGAAGGGATACGGAGTGAATTTGTTTCACACAGTTCAAGTTCTAGCGAAAGAACATTTTTTCATTTCGTAGAAATTCTCAAGAGAAGGATCGGGTGGTCGAAATTCTTTGTGGAGAGTTTGCGAAGTCCCAAGAGTCGTTCGATCTTGCAGAGGAGAAAAGGGAGTTATGGCGATTGTTTTCTAAAGTTTAAGCCTAGGAGAGACAGGGCCATAGATCCAAGCCAACGAGGGTCGCCAGATTACTTGTGAACTTCCATTTCGGAGTTCAGATATTTGAGGGGCAGAAGAATTCACGTCCAAAGATAGAGGACAACAGAGTGGACATGTGGCATACTTGTCAAGAAGCGAAATAAGACTCATTGACCATTTTGAGAGTTCATGGATTGGAGAACTGAAAGCTTAGCATTGAGATTAGCGAAATGGCGAAGTCTAAAAACCTGAAAAGGAGGAAAGTTCCATTGTGGGGCCAGCACTAGAAACGTGTCAGAATTCAACATTTCGACATTCCGGGGAATAGGAGATCGGGATATTTGTTTTGGGATTCCCGAAATCGCGAAATGAGATATAAGTGTGGAAGATAACAAGGCCTACATTTTGGTGAATTGGCAATTCGGGTTTCGGAAGTCAAAGAGTCGAGACACTCGGTAACAGGAGTCGTGAAGTCGCGATATCCGAAGTTCCTAAATAGTGAAGGATGTGATCACATAGTGGATTGGAGAATTTGAATTGGTGCTTAGTGTTTGTGCACGTGGGCTCAATTCACAAGGACCTGTGGTGAAACCATTGAAGGTGTGTTTGATTCTCTGAAAAGGAATCAAAGAGTCAGTTAGACTCAAGGAACATAAAAAAGAGCGATCCTGCACGGACCTTAACCCGAGGGTTGAGGGACTGCACCATTCTGGTATCAGAGCCTAGGAAAAATTTCCTTTGCTTTATGTAGCAAAGAAGGGAGGGAAATTTTCAGCCATGCCACCAAGAAGAAGAGACAGGCCGATGGCAATGCCTGATCTAGCGGTGGAGAGATAAATGCGCAAACTACGTGCTAGGCTTGATGCCATGGAGACTGCACAAAGGTGCACAGTCGACACTGGAGACATCAATAAGGCTAAAAGTGAAAATGAAGTTGGACACGAAGAAAGTATTGTAGCTGAAGACGTAGCGGATGAACACCTATTTAGGGAAGTTGGAAGGATAGGTGCCAGGGCAAAAATGGTGATCCCCATGTATGAAGGAAACCTGGATGTTGAAGAACTTCTAGACTGTATTAAAGCTATGGACACGTATTTTGACTATGAAGATGTTGAGGAAGACAAGAAGGTCAAACATGTTGTCACAAGACTTAAAGGACATGCAACATTATGGTGGGATGAACTACAAGCTGACAGATGCCGCAAAGGTAAGAAAAAAATCAAGAGTTGGGATAGAATGGTTGCAAAGATGAAATAAAAATTCATACCCAAAGATTATCAAATCACTCTGTTTCGGAGGATGCAGGATTTGAGACAGAAGCTGATGTTAGTAAAAGAGTATACCAAAGAGTTCTACAGGATGAACATCATGGCAGGTCATCATGAAAGTGATGATGAAAAGGTTGCTAGGTACATGAATGGTCTAAGGTACGACATTCAGGATGAGATGAGCATGATGATCGTTCGAACTATAGAACATTCTTATCTGATGGATCTGAAGGCTGAAGAGAAGCTGAGCTGAAAGTAGGGTCAAAGAGCCTGAGGCATAAGTCAGCCTAGAGGAAAAACAATTGTCCAACATAGGAATCAGAAGCCTAAGGAAGAGTGGAAGAAACCTCAACCTCAAACTGAGAGAGGTGGAAGCTCACAGAGGGGGCAGTATGCTGAACAAAGAGGATAGTATGTTGATAATAACACTTTTCCCCATGCTAGAGGAAGAGGAAGAGGTAGAGGTGGAGTAGTAAAATTCTTCACATGCGGAAAGAATGGACGCAAATCTTATGAATGTCCAGATAAGAAGAAAGAATGTGGTGAAACTCACATTTCCGAAGCATAGAGGTGGAATGTTGAGGCAGAATATGATGAAGGCGAAAGATCATTGGTGATGAGGAAGGTTCTCTTAATGCAAGAAAAGGAGGCAGAGAATCCAGTGCAAAGGAACAGTCTCTTTCAGACTGCTTGCAAGAGAAAAGATAGGGTATGCAAGGTCATCGTGGATAGTGGTAGCACAAACAATCTTGTTTCTATAGAGATGGTAGAAAAGATAGAGCTGGAGACTATTGAACATCCAAGTCCATACAGAGTTTCATGGCTACAAAAAGGACATCAAGTAAATGTCACTAAACAATGTTTAGTTGAATTTAAAATAGGAGGATATAACGATAAGATATTGTGTGATGTCATTCCCATGGATGTTTGTCATCTATTGCTAGGTAGACCATGGCAATATGACAAGAATGTGGTTCATGATGGGAGAAAGAACACATATACCCTAGAGAAGAATGGGAGAACTCACATGTTGTTGTCGATTAAGGACAAAGAGGTGAAGCCTGAAGTAAGAAACACTGTACTTCTCATGAGTGGGAAGGAACTTCTTAAGGAGGTTAAGAAGAAGGAAGAAACACAATTCATTATGGTCAGGAAACCTAGAATTGTTTTAACCAGCAAAAGAGTGGATGATTTACCAGAATAAATCTAGAAGATACTGGAGGAGTTTGATAATATAGTCATGGACGAACTACCTCATTCATTTCCACCAATCAGAAGTATAAGCCATCACATTGATCTTATACCTGGAGCTAGTTTACCAAACAAAGCAGCGTACAGATTGATGCTGCAAGAGAATGGAAAGGTCAAAAGACAAGTCCAAGACTTAATGGACAAGGGATTGGTTAGAGAAACTTGAGTCCATGTGTTGTTCCAATAGTGATTAGCCCAAAGAAAGATGGAGGTTGGAGGATGTGTACATACTTGAGAGAAATTAACAAGATTACCATCAAGTATAGATTTCCGTTGCCAAGGATGGATGATTTGATGGATTGTTTGAGTGGGGCAAATTTTTTTTCAAAGATTGATTTGAAGAGTGGTTATCATCAAATTCGTATGAGAGAAGGAGACGAATGGAAGACAACATTCAAGACAAACGAAGGGTTGTATGAATGGCTTGTTATGTCATTTGGCTTAACAAATGCCCCAAGTACCTTCATGAGATTGATGAATGAAGTCCTGAAGGATTTCATCAGAAAATTTGTCATTGTGTATCTTGATGACATACTGATTTTCAGTACAATGGAGGCAGAGCATCTAAAGCATTTGGCTACAGTGATGCAGAGGCTACAGCAAGAGAAGCTGCTGATAAATATGAAGAAATCATCATTCATGAAGATAGAGCTCATTTATTTGGGGTTTGTTATTTCAACAGATAAGTTGAAAATGGATCCAGATAAAGTGGAGGTGATTAATAATTGGCCATCACCAAAGAGTATTTTTTAAGTTAGAAGCTTTCATGGATTGGCTAGTTTCTACAGAAAATTCATCAGGAATTTCAGTGGAATTAGCACACCAATGATGGACACAGTGAAGAAAAGAGATAAATCTTTTCACTGGACAGAAGAAGCAGAGAAAAGATTCAATTTGTTAAAGAGGAAGATTACGGAACAACCAATTCTGGTGTTGCCAGATTTCAGTAAGATGTTTCAGGTCAGGTGTGACGCTAGTGGATTTGAAATTGGGGCAATTTATAGCCAAGATGACAGGTCAGGTGTGACGCTAGTGGATTTGAAATTGGGGCAATTTTGAGCCAAGATGACAGGCCAGTCGCATACTTCAGTGAGAAACTGAATGAAGAGAAAGAGAAGTAATCCACGTATGATAAGGAATTCTATGCGGTCATATAGGCACTGAAGAAGTGGAGGCACTACTTGGTTCCTAAAGAGTTCATTTTGCACAGTGACAATCATGCATTGCAATTTGTAACTCAGCAAGATAAATTGAACCAAAAGCATGAAAAATGGGTTGAATACATGCATAATTTTACTTTTGTAATTAAACATATTTCTGGAACTGCTAACAAAGTTGTTGATTCTTTGAGTAGGAAATTTTTTCTTATGCAGGAGTTCAGAGTCAAAACATTGGGTTTTGATAATCTTAGGGACATGTATAGAAATGATCCAGATTTCAAAGAGGAATATGAGGCATCTGAGAATCTAGTTCTCAGAGATAGAAGTCAATGGACTAAATACATGATCCATGATAGATTATTATTTAGAGGTAATCAACTGTGTATTCCAAAATGCTCCATGAGGGAGAATCTACTGAAAGAAAAACATAGTGGAGGATTGGCTGGACATTTCGGTCATGATAAGACATTCTTGAAGTTGAATGGATCATATTTTTGGCCAGGGATGAGAGCAGACATCAAAATTTTTGTGGACAGATGCAAAATTTGTCAACACACAAAAGGAAGGAAATAGAACACAGGGTTATATCAGCCGTTACCCATACCAGAGCGACCATGGGATGTAGTGAGCATGGATTTTGTGTTGGGGTTGCCAAGAACGTAAAGAGGAGTTGATTCAATCTTTGTGGTGGTAGACATATTTTCAAAAATGGCACACTTTATACCATGTCAGAAAACCAAGGACGCAACCCACATTGTGAACCTATTTTTCAAAGAAGTTGTTAGACTTCACGGCTTACCAAGGAGTATAGTTTCAGACAGAGACACCAAGTTTGTGGGACATTTCTGGAGGAATTTATGGAAGAAGCTGGGGACAAGTTTGTCATTTATCTCAGCTTATCATCCTCATACGGATGGGCAGACAAAAGTTGTCAACATAAGCTTCATAGATTTGCTAAGGAGCCTAGTGATTGAACATCACAGTCAATGGGATTACATTCTGCCACAGGCGGAATTTGCTTATAATGATTTGATCAATAGAAGCATAGGGCAGAGTCCATTTTACATTGTTTATGGAATGCAACCCAGGGGAGTTTCTGAACTGAAAGATTCAGAACAATGTGAAACTAGAAGTGCTAGTGCAGAAGATTTTTCACACGCAATGAAGGAACTTCACAACCAAGTGAAGAGGCGATTGCAGAATTCACGCCAGGAGTATAAATCAAGAGAAGATCAACACAGGAAACAACTTCAGTTTCAAGTTGGTGATTTGATTCTTGCACACTTGAGGAAGGAAAGGTTCCCAAGGGGAACATATAACAAACCGAAGATGAAGAAGATTGGACCATGCAAGGTCATAAAGAAATTTGGGGCAAAACGCATATGAGATTGAATTACTCGAGGGGATCGAAATTTCACCGATATTCAACATCTCATATTTGTACCGTTACAAAGATGGAAAAGTAGGAACAGACAGTGAACAAATAGAGGTTCAGTCAGCTAAACAAATGCCTGTAGCTGAAAATCCACAGATGGAGAAAATACTTGACAAGAGATTCAGCAAAAGGACCAGGAGAAAAGAGTATTTTGAATACTTGATCAAGTGGAAGGGACATCCAGTTGAAGATGCCAGTTGGGAGAATGAAACAGAAATTCAAAAGCATGGATAGACAGTTGAAGAACTCATGAACAAGAGTTCATGAAAATTTTCAAGAGAGGGAGTATGATGCAAAAGCATCGCAAACAACAAGCAAAGTGCGAAGGCGAAAGACAGCTAAAAAGCGCCAGCGCACAATTTTTGAAATGTTTTGAAACATTAATATAATAATTAAGAGAGTGCGTACTTCCATATTGTAAACAGATCTTGAACGATCCGCTCTCATCTATAAGATGCAAAGGAATTTATAGGTAGTTAATGTAAGTAGGTAGAATTAAATTCTAGATTAGACAGTTTAGAGCGTAGGAGGGAAAACCGACTATAGACACCCTCATCTTGTATCATTTTTAACATTAGCAACATTATCATTTGAGCATAGATCATAGAGGAGAAGAATCATAGAGATGTGTAGAAGAAGCCATGTAGAGAAGTTCTGAGATTAATATACGAAGCTTGATTCAAACTCATGGTGTTCTAATACTTTTTGTGTATGCATGTTGAATGTTATGCTCATGGTTATTTTACTCTTTTTATTATACATTTTCTTTTATGCTATGTATGTGTGATTTCATGTTAAGTATTTGAAGTCTGAGAGAGATTCAGAGAATGAGCTTCAATTGTTTCTCCATCTAAGCAAGAGTTCCTGCAAGGAGTGCAGTGAAACGTCCACAAGGAGTGCGTCGACGGGTTCATAGTTTATCTCTGAAATATCAGGAGGGATATCGTTGTTATCATTTTCCGTAGAAGTGCAAGTTAGGCACAGAAGCTATGCAAGGTGTGCATAGGTTTGTTGAAAGCTCCGAACTTATCAACCGAGAGAAGAGTTGAAGTACTAATGTCACAAGGGGAAGTGCACAGGGTCAAAGGATTCAAATACTTAGACGTATTTGAAGAGTGCTGCAAGGAGTGCATGCAAGAGTTTTTTTTTAAGACTCGAAATTGTGAAATAAGCTGAAGAGATTTAGTGCTTGTAAACTGTTCAAAGGAACGTAGAAACCAAATCTGTTTGAAGGGAGACAGAGAGAATTTGTTTCACAAAGGCAAGTTCTAGTGAAAGAACGTTTGTTCATTTCGTAGAAATTCTCAAGAGAAGGATCAGGTGGTCAAAATTCTCTGTGGAGAGTTTGCGAAGTCTCGAGAGCCGATCGATCTTGCTGAGGAGAAAAGGGAGTTATGGTGATTGTTTTCTGATGTATAATCCTAGGAGAGACAAGGCCATAGATCCAAGCCAACGAGGGTCACCAGATTACTCGTGAACTTCCATTTCGGAGTTCAAAGATTTGAGGGGCAGGAGAATTCAGGTCCAAATATAGAGGACAAAAGAGTGGATAGTTGGTGTACTTGTCAAGAAGCGAAATCATAATCGTTGACCATTTCGTGAGTTCGTGGGTTGGAGAGCCGAAACCTTAGCATCAGGATTCATGAAATTGCGAAGTCTGAAATCCCGAAAAGGAGGAAAGTTCCATTGTGGGGCCAACACTGGAAACGTGTCGACATTAGGCATTTCAGAATTCCATGGAATAGGAGATCGGGATATTTGTTTCGAGATTCGCGAAATTGTGAAACGCGATATAAGTGTGGAGGATAATGAGGCCTACATTTCGCAGAATCGACAATTCAGGTTTCGAAAGTCGAAGAGTCGAGACACTCGGTATCAGGAGTCGCGAAGTCGCGATATCCGAAGTTACAAAATAGTGAAGGACGTGATTACATAGTGGATCAAATAATTTTAATTGGTGCTTAGCGTTTGTACACACGGGCTCAATTCACAAGGACATGTGGTGACACGATTGTAGGTGTGTTTGATTCTCCGAAAAGGAATCAAAGAGTCAGTTAGACTCAAGGAGAAAAAAAAAGAGTGATCCTGCACAGATCTTAACCTAAGGGTTGAGGGACTACACCACTAAAGTATTAGGGAATCATGGAAGATACCATTTTGAAGAATAAATATTTTATTAAAAATATCATAAAATCAAAATTTAAGGAGGAAATGTGTTGTGATAAAGAGTTAGAAGAAAAAATAAAATTAAGGTATTATAAGGATGTCATCAACTATAATATATAATATCAAAGTTATCTATCTATTTTGACAAGTGTAAAGAAAAAAATAAGCATCGCTAAAATAAGAACAAATTCTCATGAGATAAATAGTGAAACTGGACGTTAGTCAATTCCTAAAACGCCATGGGATGCAAGAGTGTGTCACCTTTGTGACAGTAAGAAGGTTGAAGATGAAAACAACTTTCTCTTAGATTGTCCATCCTATACTCAAATTATATCTCATTTTCAAAATATCTATCATGGTACCAACCTTTCTAACCTCTTAACTCAACAAAACTATGGTGATCTTGGAAAGCTTCTCTTAATGTTTTTTGAGCATAGAAACAAAATTCGAAAGAATCGCAAGTAATCACTTACTCTCTTAAGGTCTCATAGACCAATTTTGTCTTAGTGGATGTTAATATTCATTATCATCACCTTCAATATACTAATAAATTAATTCATTAATAATTCATTAATAAAGTAGTATTACATTGACTTTAATGTATTTAGTGAAACATTATTAAAGTACCAATACATTAAAAATACATTATTACATTAATGTAACATAAAATTAAAGTATGAATACATTAAATATGTAATCTAATGATTAATTAATACATTAATACATTATTAGGTAAAACATTTCTAAAGGATTAATACACTAATAAAGAAATACATTAATAATACATTATTAAAATAATAATACATTAATAAATATATTATTTGTTGGATTACTGAGAGGGGGGTGAATCAATAATAGAGAAATTTAATCCTTGTTAATCATATAATGCATGTGTTATATCAGTGTAGCATTATCATCCAATAATTGCAGAGTAAATAAACAATCAACAAATAAGCAATCATACACATACACAATACACTAGTGTTTTTACATGGAAACTCAAAGCGAGAGAAAACCATTGAATGCTTTTTATTATATGTCTTGAAGAATTACATTCATTGGAATCACCAAATTCCTTTGTATTCCAGCTGCAACTGGAAGGAGAATCCAAACCCCTAGTTTCTTAGGCTACAACATGAGGGAAACTCCAACTCCCTAATTCTCTCGTTACAACAAGAAGGAGGCTACAACCCCCTAAGTTCTCTGGCTACAACCACCAATCATTGCCCCATGCAACCACCCTGAAATATAAATTCCAAATGTAGACAACCTGTCACTATCACTGAATCAACCACTACCACTGCCAACCAATTACTATCAACTTGTACCAATAACCTATAACAACCTGTACCAATCAACCTGCACCAAACAACCTGTACCAATAAACTGAACCAACATGTACCATGCATCAACCATGGATCAAACTTGACTCATCAAGATGTACGAATATCATCAACTATACACCTCATGCATGTGCCAAATCATCAACTATAAACCTCATGTATGTGCCAATGCATCAACTACTTGTCTCAACCATGTACCCAACATGTACCTCAACCATATGTTGAAAAGTCAACAAGAAACATGTGTCTAATTTATTTTTCCCTTAAATAAATTGGAAAATAAATATTAATCTATTATTTCATTCATAATTGAGCGAGTTGGATTTGTAACAGAATTATAAGTGTAGTTAAGTGAGTTAAGATCAGTTGTACTAGTTGTAACTAAACTTGCACTAGTGAGAGTTCAGTAAATCAATGAACTCACATGCAATTGAAGATTCGCCATGGTTAACTACATGCATGTCAGATCCAGTGGAGACACAGTTGAGATAACAGGTGAAAGAGACAGTTTGTCTATCAGTTGTTATTTTATCACACATGTAGTGGATATGCTTATGAGCATGTGCAAACTAGGCAATTAACAATTTAGTTGTGAGAATTCTAATTGCAAGGATTTGTGCAGAGGAGGCAAGATGCCTAGACATAGGAATTGGCACATGTATTTGTTTATTTGTGTATGACAATGTGAGACAATTGTATTGTACTAAGAGCTCTTGGGTTATATTTTTGTATGAGATTGTTTCATGATTCATGATATACATAATTTATGATAGTGGGGTTTTTAGCTTTACACTTTCCCAGTAAAACTTTTGTGTTATGTGTTCTTGATATTTCACTTTGTGATTGTGGTTGTGATCGTGGTTTAATTTTCCACAAGAATAATAGTACAAGTGATTATGTATTTAACACTGGCGTATATTTGTTAGATCGGGAGAATCGCAGGAAATACTTAATTTGTATTGAAATTTCTACATGGTGTTAGAGCCACGGAGCTAAGGAACTGAGGTGCGAACATAATTTTATTTTCGCAAGTCCCAACTCTAGTAGGGTGAAAAATTTAGTACTGTATACTTCACACAGTTCTCAAAGAAGAAATTCTCGCACCCTAGACAAAGGAAAGGTGTGAACTTCCCTAAGCATTCTCGTAGGCTGATCAAGGGAGAGGTGTGAACTCCCCTCACCCTACAGTGCATTACAGTGCGGACTTCCCATTCAAGTTCATAGGCTATACATAAGCAGGGTGCGAACATCCCTCAGGATACTCACAGGTGGGGTGCGAATCTCCCAGCGAAAGAGGGATTGCAGCAGTTGAGTTTTTGTGGTTGGATAACATTCGAATTTGCAAGATTTTCTTGGTGCGACAGTTGATTCATGATCAAAATGTATTTCAATGGCTTGAAGTTGGAGTATGCACTCCAGGGAAGCTCTAACTACATTGCTTGGAAGGACAGGATGGAGGCAATACTCGAAGACAATGGCTTGAAGGATTACATTGATAGAGATGTTCCTACGCTGGATGTGACAGATACTGCAAATCTTGATGCATGGAAAAAGAAAGTGGAAAAGGCAAGGATGATTCTGTTAGAGGGAGTACACGACCACATTATCTCAAGTTTCCATGGGAAGACCACACCACATGCTATGTGGAAGGTTTTGACGGATCTGCTCCAAAATAGTAGTGACCATAGGAAATTGGTGCTCAAAGATAAACTCAGGAAGATCAAGATGGAAAAGGGAAACACCATTCCAAAATATCTCACGAAGTTTGTCCAATGTCGGGATGAGATTGGAAGTGTGGGAATAATAGTCGTTGCTGATTATTTGGTGATATTGGCACTCCTAGGACTTCCCAAGAGTTGGCACAATTATCAAGACTCTGTCATTGGAAGGGAAAAATTGTCAGATTGGGAATGACTATGGTCGGATCTAGTGCAAGATGAGTTCAGGAAGAACACCAGAGATGGATCTTCATCAAAGCGTGATGATGAAGATGATTGTGCTTTGACTGCCAAGGCAAGGAAAGGGAAACGGATGAAATTCCATCCAAAATCTGAGTCTAAAGTAAAGAAGTTGGATTTGTCCAAAGTGAAGTGTTTTCACTATCAGGAACATGGGCATCTCGCTACTAACTATCCACAGAAGAGGAATAACAAGATGGTTGTTGGAGATGCAACTGGTGAGGCTCTTGTCTCACAATTTGAACTTGACTTCACTTTGATCGCATGTGTAGTGTCCCCAAGGCCGAGCCCCATAGTGAACCATGTTATGAAAAGAATTTTAATTATGATTTATAGGCTGGTGAGCCGAGTTCTCATAAGCTGGAGGCTTATTTGTTATTAGGCCAGGGAGCCTAAGTGTTGAAGGCTAAGAGCCTGTTGTTGTACTTGTATGTATGCAGAACATTTAATAAAATATAAACACCGCTAGGTGCAGATCGACCACGATGAATGAGTGAAGGGGGACTGAGCATCCATAGAGTGGGAAATGAATTAGGGGATGGAAGGTGGGAAAGGGGATAAGTGTTGAGCGTAGGGGGCTTAAGCCTGGGAATAATATTTTATTATTATTCCAAAAGAACATCTGCCATTTATGTTTTATCCTAAAGTTTCTAACCATGAGAAAGGTAATGCATGCCCAGGAACGCATGTAGTTTCAAGGGTGACAAGTGTCCACCCTAATGCATGCAAATAAAATAGATGAGGTAATCCATGAAGGCTCTCGCTCCTCCATTCGACTTGACTGTCTGAACATGAACGGTCTGACCTCTGCAAGAATACCCGGGTGCAACCCTGAAAGCCGAAAATCCTGTATTGATTTCGAAGATAGCCGGTACATCTTTTGTCTGAACAGTTTGAGCCTCTGCATGGGATCTCTGCACACCTCATGCAATCCCCAAACCAAAACCATGAATACTATCCCATGTTTGCTGAACCAGTTTGGGAAGCCTGTGTCTGTGTTCCCAATTGACTGTTGTGGCCACGCAGTGCTGGACTGATCGAGGCTTACTAGCCAGTGTAAGTCTGTGTCGAACCTGTGTGAAACCTCTCTCCAGGTGAGGGAGGTGATTATTGTTGGAAGAGGCAGGTTGTCAGGTCTGTGAACAACTCTTTCCAGGAGAGAGAGTTTGTTGGGAAGTGGTTTCTTCCAGAGAGTGTCCAACACCAGCTTTGGGCTCTGAGACTTCCTGATCCGACCTGTTGCCGAGACCCAGAGAGGGAGGTGTAGCACCGATGGACTGTGCTTATGAAGGTGTATACTCCTGAGTGGAAGAGGCATGTGGGGAATGAGAGTTTGGGAGTAGTGAGTGTAAGATGGCATCCTGGGAAGAATCCTTCCAGTCATTATGTGTTGTTTTCCCTGTAACCTCAGCCTAGTCTAGGATTCCTTGCCTTGGGGTGGAGCTTAGTCCCAGCTCGGGGGTGACCCACTGCTGAGATGATGAGCAGTGTGGTCTAAGGCTGGGAGGTTCATGGAAGGCCTGCACTTGGTTGGTGAAATTGTCACTGTTGCAAAGATAAGTATATGATTATGCTTTAATCATGTTTTTGCATGACTGTGCTACTTATGTATCATGTTTTCCGCTATGTATATGAATTAATATGAAAATCTAATTGTTTGTTGATTATCGTAGTAATTCATAGGAATACTCTGTGTTGAATGTATTTATTGTTTAAATGCATGTCGGTTAAACAACATCTTTATGAGCTATCTACAAAGTGGTGTTATAGTCTTCTTTTAAGAGCGATTAAACCTTCATAGTAGAAAAGGTGCGCTACAGTTTGGTATCAAAACCAAGGTTTCGACACTGAGCCTAGATGGGCCAGTGGAGCCGTCTTTGGACTGAGAATGCAAGGGGAAATCGGGTCTGGAAGGCCAATTTCGTACCCTGGTTTGTTCCAAAATGTCAAGGAGTTACTTGACGATTTTTAAAGCTTAGGAGGTATAGCGACGTTATGAAACCGTAGCCATTGTGGTATGAGTCCACAGGGAGAGAGGACTCCACACCGGTGGTGTGGAAGCTCTAGGATCTCTTTGGGAGGGAAGGGGAACCCTTGTGAGCCATCATATCTTGAGAAAATTACCTGACAGTTGTCGGATCGATAGAGAGTTGCACGGAGTTTTAAAGCTTCGTGAACAAGAGGGTGAAAGTCTCGTAAGGAGTTGGCTTATCGGGATATCGGCATTCGGGATAATGGAGTTCTCGAGGTCGAAAAGGTCGGGACATTTCAAGTTCCGAAATTGTGAGAGGAAATCTGAGACGTCCGTATAAGGAAGGACGCGTGTCGCACGATCGTCCAATTCGGAGATCCGGACACCCGGACTCACATAGGTGAGTGTTTTTTGACCTTGCACCAGGCAATGTCTCGAGATTTGATCTGAGCCATCCAACAGTTGGTACATGTGGCAGAGATCGAGTGACCCATCAGTATATCGGCTACTGGGGTTTTGAGTTGACATAGAACTTTGTCATCGTGGAATCGCAAGTTATGAAATCTCGAGATTTGATCTGAGTTGTTCGTTAGTTGGGACACGTGGGCGAGATTGGGAGCCCATCGGCATATTGGGGTTCGACGTTTCGCGAATCCTGAAGACAAGGCACCCAGAGCATTAGAAATCATGAAATAGCGAGAAGCGGCGAGGACCATCCATTCTTGGGGACGCGTGGCCGAGATCAAGGCATTCGAGAAAGTTCTGGAAGGAGAGTCATCCATCAGGAAAGCGGGGTTCAGGGAATCACGAATCCTAAGGACACATGTGCTTCGGCATTGGAAAGTCCAAAACCCCGATAGGAAGTATGACTGTGGTCATATAAGGGGAGGTCGTGTGAACCATGAGTCTATCCCGGAGGGATAAAGGGAGTTAGAGTGCATCGGTGTTTGGAAGCCCAAAACGCTGAAAGGATCTGTGCTGTAGATTTGAGAATGATCTGAGTGTTGGATTTTTCTTGGAATGGATGTGGACACATGGATATGTACCACATGCCAGTGGGTCGAGAAGAGAAGCGAGAGAGGTGGGACCCGATGACGTCGTTAAAAAGCGACGTGGGATCTCATGAATGTACCACATGCCACGATTGTGAAGGGTGACAGTTGTGTTGTGGGCCTGGAGGATAAATTAATTCGCGATTCTGGGAACTCGAGATATAAGGGCATGAGAGCTTGACATTGAAACTTGTGAAGTTGCGAAGTAGCGAGAACGAGAGGAGAAAAGTCAACATCTCTTCTCGGGGTTTCGTGAAAGGGAGGTACCAGGGTTGGATGCCGTAGCTCACGAAGGTATGAGTAGCGAAGAGTGCTAGCACTTAGCCCTAGACTACGATCATGCATAGCAAACCCTAGCAAGGAGAGAGCCATACCCTTGTCTCATCTTGGGTATCGGTGTTTGGAGGAATGAGCCTAAGGTTTTCGACTCACAAACTCGCGAGATCTCGAGTTGTGAAAAGGGTGACTTGGGTTACGAATATTTAACTGTCGGATCTTCGTGGACCGAGATTTCGAAGTTCCGAAGTCCCAGAAATTGCAGAACCGAACAAGAGCTCAAAGAAAAACTTAATTAAATCAAAATGTTTTTCGTTCTTGTTCGTATTGGATTATAAATGTTATTGATTTTTCCAAAGGAGTAATGACCTGACAAACTTCGAATTTAATTGCATAGTGCGTGTGCAGAGTTCAACGGAGGATAGGACTCTAGTTAACCAACATCGAGTATGGAGTGGGGAAAGGTGCAGATTACCCCCGAAATAGAAGACGAACAGGAAGGAAAGGATGTTAACCTAGGAATCGAAGGATCAAACTCCAATGGGCATGGAAAAGAGAAGGATAAGAAAGGACACATAATGAGAATCATTGAAGGATTGCAAAGAGAGGTCCAGGCTCACCAAGCTGATAGTCGAAAGATCATGAAAGTCAGGGATTGGCAAGGTGCATTAAACTTAAAAATTTTGAAGAGCCTGGAAAGAATAGAGAAGAAACTCGAGAAGGGAAGAGACTCAAGTACGACGGAGAGTCGCAGAACCCATGGGAGAAGAAGTAGGTCGAGGAGTGGTAGCTGACATCTTAGTCACTCCCAAAGACATTCTGACAGGAAGACACATAGTAGTTCAAGCCCGTCCCCTACCAGAAAACATAGGAAATATGGAAAGGAGGAATTGAAGGGAGAGATGAACAAGATTAAGCCTCCAACATTCGATGGAGAACATAAGAAGGAGGAAGATGCCGAGACATGGTTGCTTGTCATGAAGAAATACTTCCAACTGCAGAATTATTCTGCCCATGCAGAAGGAAGAATTGCAATGTACCAACTGAAAGGAAAAGCATCCATGTGGTGGGATCAGTTTGTGCAGGTGCAACACATCAGAGAGAAAGAGGTCACTTGGAAGGAATTTAAGAGGTATTTCGAGAAGAAATACCTGACTAAAAGATACTATGACAGAAATATGAAGGAGTTCTTCGAACTCAAGTTGGGCAGTATGACCATTGATGAGTATGAACGAAATTTCCTAGAACTACTGAAGTATGTTCCATTCATCAAAGATGAAGCTGTCAAGATTCAGAGATATCTGAGTGGACTGCCACCTTCCATGAGTGACAATATTCAATATGATGACCCTAAGACCATGGAAGAAACAATAAGAAAAGAGAAATGCGTGTATGAACAGCAAGGAGAAAGGCCTATCCTTCAGAAGGCTTGGAATGATCAAAGGAAGTTTAAGAAGGAACCAAGGCAGAAGGGAAACAAGCCTTCCTTTTTCAGAAACAGTCTTCAGGGACAACCATCATTTAGAGAGTCGAGAAGGATTGAAGAGGGAGCACAAAGACAGAGACTGACGCCCATTCAGTGTTGGGGCTATCAAGGAAACCACAAGTACAGAGATTGTCCCCATAAAAATGGTAAGGCGAAAACTGTACATACT
>ML875443.1:0-18655 GCA_009831015.1 Picea engelmannii
ATTGGCCCACCTGTGTACTGACCACATGCCCCAAATGAAATATATTTGTCACGCCCATAGTGCCCCATGTATCATTTGAATGTCTCCAGTGATCCTCTAAGATCTTGTTGTCTAAGATGAGATCATCAAAGAATGGCAACAGAAACCTATGCAAATGTACGCATGACTGGTAAGCAGTCGATGTGTTGGTCAATCCCAAGGGTGTGACCACGAACTCGTCCGCATGTGTCCACGGACTAACTGAATAGTCTCCTAAAATCCATACTACGCCCACGCCATTGCCAACATCTATAGGTGTCTCCTCACATAGATGGTCAACCACACTCTCTCCATCATCACAGGTACTACAATTGTTGACGATACGATCTCCAAAATCCACGCACTACGGCAACGGAGTGGAACGCTCTCCACCGAAAACTCCATGCTTCATCAAGTATACCTTTGCCCTGCACTCCAATGCATCCCCATGTGCACCATTGTACACCTATGCATGACACTGCAGACTATTTCTCATCCATGTATGCCCATGTATACCACTGCATACTCCTATGTCCTTCGGTACCATCATGTATCTTGGATGTACTACTATATCAATCGATCCATGAGTATCAACTGACCATGGATCCTGTATAGCCATGTCCTCATCATGGGTGTCAACTAACCCTGGATCCCAAATGGATGTGTCCTCATCCGAAGTGTACATGTCTCCACAATCCATGAATGCATGCTCAACTATGTGATCAGGAGTCAGGACTTGAGCCATCAATGAGCTCTCCAAAAATAGTGGCCCTTGCAACACATGTGCACCCTCACGAGTCTCTGGGTCATCACTCCCAACAAAGTTTTTTGACAATTTTCTTGTTCAACAATTATAACAAACATTTAATGAACCTTCCTGAGCAACCTTTTCTTTCTTCTATTCTATTTGGCTCCTTCACTGGTATAATCTCTGATTTCTGGCTTGAGTGATTTATTAAATTGTATGTTGTTTGAGAGTTTATTGGCATTTGCATATGTTTATTCTCTACAACCTGTCAATAATTTATGCACCTTTGTTCATATAGCTTTTGTTGAGAAGAAGGAATATGACCAATATATGAATAACAACAAGAGAACTTAATGCATTACTTTTGCTATAAACAGTGAGGCAACAATGACTGATATTTCATTAATGTGTTGACCTTTTATTACAGCAGCCTTCCAACTGAATATCAATGAGGAATAAGTGGGTTGTAGGTGACATGGGCGCTAGTATAAACCTCCTTACGCTTCCAACAGTTAGGATTGGCCTCCAAGAGCTCCCACGACCACCAGCAATCAGATTTCAACCCTTATACTACTCAGTTCGCCCCCCATACATGAGATTTGACCCCTCTTAACAATTAATTTGCCCCCAACAAGCTTGTAATTCGCCCAGTCTCAGTAACACATCCTCCTTAATGACTGAGATAGCCAACCCCATTGTTTTAATGAGCCTTAATGGAGGCAGCAACCTCACACAAGGAGATTCGACCTCCCTTTTTGCAGAGATTTTGTACCTACAGGGAATGAAATCTTCCCATCACTTCAACTCAACTTCCAGTGATCAGAAGATGGAAGTTTCTTGCCTTAATCAACCTTCTCTTTTACTGTCTGCGCCCCACAAGCAATAATGTATGCCCAGTAGCTTGGAATGTGCCCCAACCTTCAAAAGAACTTGCCCTTTTCAGTGTATTAACTCAGCCAACGAACAAACCAGTCTCCCAAGGAGAAAAAACGCCCAACACCATAAAGAAAACTCCCTCTTCAATGGCAACTCGTCCCACAATGGAAACCCAGCTGTCATACACAAGAAACTAACTATAACTCCAAGAAATTCAACTATAAGAAGATAAAATTTCGTGACAATGAAGAACAATGTCGAAATTTGAGTGATTTTGATCCAAGTCCAGCTAGGGTGTATCGTTGCAACACCGAAACCAGAGATAAATGAAGGGTTTCCAAAAACCCTAGTCTCCCTTCTCAAGAGCCCTCCAAAATCTATTTCTCAAATAAATGATATGCAATAATATCCCAGACTCCTCCTATCCCTTTTATTTTATACTTCCAACTTGAGCTTTTCTTTCCTTCTCTTATGAATGTGGGATAATAACCCCACTTGACTTTTTTGTTGTTATTCATGTTCCCTTGATTATTTTTCGCCCTAGCCCACGAGAACTCAATTAGGCTAGTGGAATTCTCTCTTAGAGAGATTAGGCAGATGGGGACATTACAGAATGGCCCTATATCTCCATGATCTATGGCGACACTCTCTAAAAATCCCCACGAAGGATCGATCATTAGATCTCCCCTTGCCCTCAAAACCCTAAGTTTGAATCTTCTCGAACCTCCAACCTCTACAGCTAGGATTGAAGGATCTGAAAACATCCAAGCATTACATTTTTAATGTGGATTGCACACACAAGATGCCCCCAAGAGGACTCGTGGAGGACTAGACTTCTCCATTCCCACATATCCACTTATCAACTGCAAGCATGTGTAGAGGGGAGGTGGCTATGACCGCAACATGCACATTTTGATTGAAAGAGATGCCAACGGATGAACTATATCGAAGATGCCATTCAATATGCAACAAAAAAGATGACACATGGAAGGACATGTGGAACAATTTTCCAAAACCACTGGTATAGAATGACAAGTTTGGGCGATGAAATATTTGTGAGATGCCACTCACTTAATAGATGCCTTCAATGTAATTATGTAATACTTTGAAATCCTTTTTGAACATCTAGAGAAATACTAATAATGAAAGAAGAGGCACAAGACAAAGATGACACCTCTCCAAATAACATATACAATTCAACATAAGTTTTAGTAAAATGATTTACCTAATATGAACCACATCCACTATTTAGAAAATAAAAATACTTTGAAAAACATGATTAATATGGATTATTCGTCAACTTGCTATATAACCTATTTATGCTGAGGATCCCATAAATTACCCTTGCTTTGTTAGAAAACATTTACTGTTAAAGTGACAACCCCATGACAACCCCATATATTTTGCCACTGTTACTAAACAAAATTATTTTAGCCAATCACATGCATAATCTTTAATTTTTACTTGATTATTACCACATAAACATAAATGAGTTAACTACACATTGCAATCAAACTGAAAAGCTTGCTATGATTGCTCCTATAAGCCTAAGGCTATTACATGTCATATCTTTAACTCTAATTATAATGACCTTATAATCTAAGGATTGATTTTTTTTAATGTAAATTATCAAGAGGACGAACATATATCTATCTATAAAGGACAACATAAGGGGAAGAAAAATTATCATACGAAATAAGAATCCACACATGATATGGAATGAAAAATGCATGACCTAATATTACTAAAAGGCAGCGAGGGATGTTCTAATCCTATAAGAATTCCAGCATTTCACATGGAAATAAGGTCAAATAATTGGACTCAAATAAACAAACGAAGTTTATGTTCGATTATATGAAAATGAAGGAATCAAGCATGCTAGGAAAGCCCAACATTCATCTTTGAAAAGATTTATAAAAAGGTGATTCAACGTCTCATGGAAGGCACTTTCTTCTCTGCAAGACATATCTTAATAGAATCAGTTGAAAACAACAATTTCAAAACATAATTGTTTTTCAATGTAATAGCTGAATTAATAAATGTGTCATTTTAACTTACCTGATATTCAATTTCATAAGCAGATTCGAGTAATCTCCTCTTCAAAATGGACACTTCATGCTCGCATGTCAAGTTTGATTCTCTTTCATTAGTATCTGGAAGAAATGGTTCCATCCATAAGCGGGAAACATATACAGTAAAAATCATCAATGCAACTCATGAAAATCTTTTTCAAGATCAACAAATATCATGGTTAGTTTGATCTTCCACAACAATACTAAGTATCGAAATTGCTAGTTTGAGTCCCTGACCAATTTGCAAAATATCTATTTTGGAACCAGTAAGAAATATAATTTTATTATGCTTCGAGCCTCCAATGAGAAAAATTCAAGATTGCATGGGATCAAAAAGAAGGGAAGAAATGATGCACGATAATAATCCCCATAAATTTAATTGTAATATGATGCTTCCTTTGACTTCAAAACATGTATGAAAGTATACATACAAACAAAGGACCAGGAAAGATGAAAGGTGCATGCATGGCGAAATTTATGATCTAATATTCAGGCAATTTCTTCTGTCAATTTAATCACAGCCAGAAGCGGAAAGCAGACAATACAAAGTCCCTGTAATCTTTCCCAAATCCAACAGAACAAAACAAATGATTTATATCCATATTTAGTAGTAGGAATATTAGAAGAACCAAGAATGTCTGTGTACATGTATTGTATATGGTTACATATACCTAGGTGTATATACATACCCACAACCCTTAAACTCATACAAATGCAACCATAAACAATAATTGCTATATGTTAGTAATTTTCAGATACTATCATTTTGAAACTAACAAGAAGAGCACCTATAGCCTTAGTACACGTAGTAGAATGATCCCAACCCACCGACCAACACAAATACATAAGATCCATCAGAATTCTAGAATGCATGTCTTCGCACAACATAAGCCCTCATAAAACCGACATGCAATTTGATTGGCCAGCGTTGGGCACTATCATTTTTCTATTGTAGCAACAAGTTCAATTCAAATTGCCAATGACAGGGCATTGGCCTAAGTAGTCCCCACCACAACCACAATCACAACAAAATGATTAGCATCCTTTTGAAACTGTTAGGAAACACGTAGTTGAATGGTCCCAACCCACCAACCAATGTAAACACACAAGATCCCATTAAAAAATATATATATTTGTCTATATGCCACAAAGTCCTTCACCAAAAAAATCATAACATTCAACCATGCAGTGCTTTTGTTTTTACATTGTAGTAAAATGCCCTAAAACAAATTGCCAATGGGAAGGCACGAGTCCAAGTATGCATAACCAATGATCAAACTTGATGACATCAATGTCTATCAAACATGTTTAAGCTCATCAAAGAAGGTTAAAAATAGAAATACCCTACAAATAAAAGGCAACATTTCGAAGCGCCCAGCACACAAAGAAGGGTCAACACAGACACACAAATTATGTGTGTGTGTGTTTGTCACTTGGAGTGGTTGCTACAAGGATGGCCCACACACTTGTGCACATACGCGCCCACACATATACACACACACACAACGAGTGCACAGGCACACACACACATGTGCGTGTTTTCCTTGCGCACCTTATCTGTGTGTGTGTGTGTGCGTGTGTGCGTGCACATGCGTTATATGTGTGTGTGTGTAGGGGGGCACACATTTGGTCCCCTGAAACTTGGGCAACTTTTTAACATTATTAGTAGTAGGTAAAGCATGATGTTTCCTAGAATAACAGCTATGTCTAAAGGACCAAAAGCATTAAATGTAAACCTAGTTACTTGCCTAGCCATGGTACTAGAACTTGAAACAGATGAAGAACTTGAAATAACTAAAGGACCAGGACTTGGGACTATGACCAAAGGAGTTGAGGAAGGAGAAGACGATACCTGAGATGCCGAAGTACTTACCACAATGCTAGGAGTTGAAGAAGTGAATGGAAGAGATACCTGGACCGATTGTAGAACAACCGCACCAACCGTAAGCGCTAAACTAGTTGTAGGAGTTATGAACAAACTATTCTGAAACAGGTGCTTCGGATCGCTAAGGGATGGATAAATTCCTTGTGTGGGGTATGTTATCCACT
Organism: Picea engelmannii; assembly: GCA_009831015.1. Classification (NCBI taxonomy): domain Eukaryota; kingdom Viridiplantae; phylum Streptophyta; class Pinopsida; order Pinales; family Pinaceae; genus Picea; species Picea engelmannii. The sequence goes on from ML875443.1 coordinate 5,764, forward strand.
AAGTTGCACTAGCTGGACTTCCAATTGAGCCGCCAAAGTTTGAGCAATCAAATGCCCAGTTTTCAGAGTTCAGAAGTTCAACTGGTCTATTTGACCAACTTTTTCCACATTTCCATACCATGCTGGGAATTGTAATAAGAGATGTTGCATGATGAATTTTGTAAAAGGTTTAGCCTCCTAAGACTTAGACATGAGTTGCTACTCTGGAGTGTTGTTTTTACTTGTTAATTAAATTCTGTTGTCCAACCAATTTATATCCGAGTTTTTTCACACAAGTCCTCCAAAGCTGGAGTATATACTCATGGTTAGGCCTTAGCATGGTTATCTAAGCCTAGTGTCTAATGTATATTACCATGTTAAACATCCTCCTAGAGTTTTATGGAAATGTGCTAAGTCACCCTTAGGATTTTTAATTTTTTCTGATAATAAAAAATTTCTTGTAAAAAGGAAATTTTTAATTTTAATTTGAAGTTCTAATAAAAAAGTGGTACTAGGAGGCATTATATGCCTTGGGGGTGCTCATTTTTTAACCTAGAGCACCCACTTTTGTGAGTAAAATTAGTGATTTTAATCACTAAAAAAATATTTTTACTCTCAAAACCCAAAAAAAGACATAAAAAATCAGGGTTGCTAAATTTTAGCAAAGTTGTTGGAAACATGTTTTAACATGTTCCTAGTGAAATAAAGCCTAAAAGGCTATGTGGCAGCCAAAGGTAAGTGTCTATTGATTGAAGACTTAATTGAGTGGGTCTCCTTTGGAGTGTTAACAAGTGTTGGAAGTATTTGGTGGAGATCCCAAAGAGGAGGTGCGCCCTCCTTGAGAGAGGTGGCACACCCATGTGAGAGCTCACCAAACTTTGAAGAGGTGGCAACTCCCCTCTCTACCTAAACCCACATGTGGCGAATAGTGAGAGCCTTGAGAGAGTTGGCAACCATTTGTTCTACACTTGTCTCACCTTTGCTCTCCAAGTGGTGCGCCCTCCCTCCTTGAGAAGTGAGCCCCTCTTGTTAGTTATACAAGCTCTTGCCCATTGCCAAAGCTAATTGGAGCTTGGGAATTGTGCCATTGTATTGTTATTGTATCATTCTTTTGATTGGAATAAAAAAAGGATTTGGAGGCTACATTGGTGTCTACTTTCATGTGTGGAGCTTCTATGTCCAGTGCTTAATTGTGAGGTATAATTTGCTTATGTGTATTTCTTTCTTTCAATGGTTATTGTATGCCCTCTAAGAGGAGCTATCTCCTAATTGGGTAAGATTAGAAAAACTTGGTTGTTTAATAATCTTAATGTTTGTTTACAAGTGATAGTTTTAGTTTGCATGTTCATTTCGGTTAATGCTCATGCTTATTTCAAAGTTTCTTTGTAAGTAGCATCATATGTTTAACAAGATTTTGGCAAGGAATCTCTAAGTCTTTTACAGATCATAACACTTGAAGAGGAGGATAGGCATCGGCTTCTCTTACCTCACCCTTCAAGATTTCAAGGAGACATAGCCCCTCTTGTGGATCCATCAACAAGACTCCATTTGCCCAATTTTCCAAGGGTTTCAAAGCACTTTTTATTTTCCTTCTCCATTTCTAAAATTATCAAATTTGGTTACTTTCAATTCATGCAAAGTAAATTTTTCTATCTTAAAGTAAATTCTTAAAGTTTCATTTTCTTTGCACAGTAAAGCAAGTAGATTAGTTCACTTTTTAATCTAGCTTGCAATCTACTTCTAGCTTCTTTATTTTTGGAAATTGTTTAAAGGCTAAAGGTAGTTTCAATTTGTAAAAGATTAAAAGTCATATCTAGGCATCTCCATAATATTACTTAGTGTTTTGGGACAGCAAGTAATATCATAGAGAAAAGGCCATCTTATTCCTTGTTTTACTTAGCTCTAATTCATATTTTTAGTGTAGTTTTACTTAGCAATTTTTCTATAAATTTGTGTACATTGACTAACACTTTTTGCAGGGTCTTCCAATAGCTTTTTGGGCATCTTTTGCCCCAATTAACTTGTTGTTTTTGCAGGTTTGACGAAAAGACAAAGGGAAACTCTGCCCAATTTTTGAAGTTTTGAAGCCTCAAAAACCCCTTGAAGTACCTTATACTTGTACAAAACTCCCAAAAAATTGTAAACCTTTTCAATCCATTCATATAAGGATCCCAAGTCTCTAAAAGAGACCATTGTAACCAAGATAATAAAATAAGTGAGCCAAGGGAGGCCTCACTTTCTCTTTCCCCCTGGGGGGGTTGGTGTTGTGGTTTGGACTATTTGTCTTTCTCTTTTGCAAAGTAGAACACTAATTGCTAGTTTAGCTTTCACTTATGCAATTTCAAAGTTGGAAATAAACCGTCTCCTCAGCTCCTCGCAAAACGCTAGTCAGTGAAGACTTAGTAACTAGAAAACACATTTCCTTTTCAATACTTAGTTTTATTGTTTAAAATAAACATTTCCCCTCAACTCCTAGTGTTGTTCTTGACCCTTTCAGTTGTGAGCTTGTCTCGATCTTCTAGGAGTAAGTTTCATACACGTTGGGCTAGTCAGTGTGAAGTAGTAATAATAGGACAATCTCAAAAATGACTATTGTTTGGCTTTAAGAACCACCTAGGGGGAGTGTGCGAAGTTTCACTGAATACCTCGGGCTTGTTCCCCTCAGTGTTGGACCTCCGACACCTCTAGTGGGCTTGTTGGTTAAACCATTGGGTTTCGGCAAGTTCTCAGCAAATCTTTGAGCTAAAGGGATAACCTCTCTAGAGGCCAAATCTAGATTAGTTCTCAAACACTTTATTTTCTTTGCAAATAAAATTTATCTCACTAACCTACTTTCAATAAAGACAATCAAATAAAACACACGATCTGCAACTGCCCATGATACTTTTAAGGCACTGGTATCATTACACATTTTACAAAGCCATTTGCTTCAAGTATTTTTCCTTCTCAGTCATTTATATTTTATCTTGAAGCATTTCCTAATTTACTTGCATCTTGTTATCTTAAGTATCATTTTTTATGCAAGTATTTCTTTATGTATCTTGTGGTGGTTGATGGATATATGCTCTTAGAGTAGATTTACTTCATATATTGTATTTTGCAATAAACTCCTAGAACACTAATTGCTTAGATTTAGTTTTGAGCCTTAGATTATTTTCTTTAGGGACTACCCCCCTTGGCTTCGCTAGGAGTTGGCCTAGACGGAGGAGTTGAGGATTAGGTGACAGTGCCTTAACTCTAACTTGCCCCCAAGGACACACCGAGTGGATTGAAGATTTCTTCCACGTTACCCAGGTGTGTATAAAGGCGGCAACATTTTTGGCATCGTTGTTGGGGATAAATCTTTCTATTCCCCGAATACGACCTTGTTTTCCTTTTAGTTTTTACTTAGTTTTTTTATGCTTGTTGTTTTTCACAAATAGACTCGATCATCTGGCGACTCCACTAAATTCCAATTTGACTAAGTATTCTACAAGAAGGAATTCCGAAGGCCTAGTTAATTTCATCCTCGAACCCGAACAGGTTTACAGGAGGAGGTTAGCCAAAGCCAGTTCTCATAGAATCCTTAGTCATTTAGGATCCCAGACTGTTTCTGATATTCACTTGTTTTTTGTTAATAATTGTATCTCAGAAATGGCTATATATGATCCTTGTGACTTTTCTAATATAAATGGGTATCCTCATGCAATTCCTGAAAAAACAATTGAAAAGTTATCTAGTTTTCAAGGGAATAATGTTGTTAGTGCTAAAATGCATGTTAAGTCTTTTATGAGATGCATAAATAAATGGTGTGTTGCACATGATCATGAAGATGTCAAAATGAAATTGTTTGTTTTATCCTTAGAAGATGATGCTTCAGACTGGTATGAAGATTGCCCAAACAACAAGTTCAAGACTTTGAAAGATGTCCTAGATGCCTACACCGAGAAATGGGAGGAGAAAAGAGATCATCGTCACTTGTTAGTTTCCCTCAACACAATAAGGAAAAACGAAAATGAAACTATGGATGAATTTAATAAAAAGTTCAATGAATTGGTTTCAAGCTTGCATACAGACATCAAGCCTCCTGATAATGCTATCTTGATTTATTACATTGAGGCATTTGGTGGTGAAATGAGGTATCAGCTATAAGATAAGGAACCCACCAACCTCAAAATTGCTCAAGAGACAGCCATAAAAATTGATAAGAATATGCAAGCCTCAAGCAAATCAAATATTCCAAGGTTTACAAGGGGCGGTTCTTCCAAATAGTCAGAGTCTAAAGAAAAAGCAGCAGTTCCTAATAATAAAGATCCTACTTATGACCCTTTAAAGGCCATAACGGAAATGGTTAAAAGAATGGAGGCCACCCATGCAACTCAACTTAGTGCTTTCCAAAATAGGTTGATAGCTATGAAGAGGTCCCAAAATAACAGGTTCCAACCTAGGCCTAACAATGAAAAGTGGCAAAAGAAAGGTCCTCCTCAAGACCAAAGGCCACCCAATCAGTTGGAATCAAATAATCTAGTAAATGAAGAAATACCACCTTTTTGCAAAGCATGTGAAGATTTTCATGAAGAGTCTACTTGCCCAGTCTTTTTCCAGATAAATGAACAAGGCTTGCCTCAAACAAGCAATTTTGTGGGACACTCAAGAAACTATAACCACATAAACAATTTTGGTGAAGCTCACCCCTTATCAATGGATTATTGGATCCAAATGCAAGAAAGAAGTGAGCAAGCCAATGAGGTGGTTGAAGAGTATGACAATGTTACAAAGTTGTCTGGACAAAAGCCCACAAATGAGTAGATTTTGGAAATGGCCAAGCACAAAGGAATAGTCTACCAACAGAAAGGGAAGGATGGTCCAAACAAGTCTCAAACAAACTTTCCTAAGGTAATTACTCCTCCAATTACTAATCTAACTGTTGATTTAGGTAATTGGATTTCAAATGCAAAATTTTTGGTCCCAGTGTCAGATCTCCTCAAAATTCCTTCACAAAAGGAAAAACTTCTCAAAGCAATGAATGTTCCAAATGATAAAAATATTGTCAAAAATCAAGAAAAAGATGAGGAGCATCCTAAGGATCCTCCAGTTGTTTTGACTAGCAGAGATAGAACCAAAGAAGAAAATCCTCCCTTCTTTGTGTCCTTAGAAATAAATGATCAATGGTTGCACAATTGTATGTATGATTCTAGAGCTTCATCCAACATTATTACTAAGGGGATCATGCAAAGATTAGGTCTTAAAGTTACAAGACCCTATCACAATGTTTGTGCCATGGATTCTAGGGAAATTGAAACCCATGGGATTATCATAGATTTGTCAGTCAAGCTAGTTTTCCACCCAGATTTTACTTTCAAAATGGATGTGCTTGTAATTGATGTTCCAGATGCTTGGGGTATGCTTCTTTCTAGAAAATGGGGAGCTCAAATTGGAGGTTGCCTAAATATGGATCTGACCTTTGCAACTATCCCTTACCCTCCTCCATCAACTGAGAATTTTAGGCTCTTTAGAGAAACAGAAAGAAAGTATCACATTGAGGATCCCAAGGAGAAAATGAATGAGTTCATCTGTCAAATGTCTAACATGGCTAATTTCTCAATATGTTCAAACTTCCTAGCACCAGTTGAAGAAAAGTTTAAAGATGAAAAAATAAGTAATAAAGCTTGGAAGATGAACTTTGATGGTGCGCATTCAAGGTCAGGAAAAGGGGCAGGAATTGTTCTAGTTTCACCAACAGGGAAGTCATACAATTTTGCATTTAGACTAGAGTTTGATGCAACCAATAATGTGGTTGAGTATGAGGCACTTCTACTTGGTTTGGAAATTGCTAAAGACATGGGGATTAAAATTTTAAATATTAAAGGTGATTCAGATTTGGTGAATCTCCAGGTAAAAAATAAGTATGCATGCAAAAGTGAGAGGTTGAAAAGATACAGAAATGTCATCTAGGATACTATAGAACAGTTTGATGCTATAGATCTCATTTCAATCCCTAGGGAACATAACAGCTTGGCAGACAGCTTGGCAATAGCAGCTTCAACCCTTCAAACCTCAGAAGATCTATTACATGGTAAAGAAAAGTTGGAAATAATCTTTAGGCCTTCAGTTCCAGATAATGTTGATCACTGGCAAGTTTTCAGAGATGACGAGAAAATCTTAAGGTTCATCCATAATGTTCAGGCATTCTCTGGTTTCAATGTCAGCTACAAAGAAGAAGGAAAAGATTGTATTGAGGAAGATAACCCCATAAAAAATCCAGTTCCTAGAAGAATAACTTCTTTAGAAAAGATCTTTGACAAGCATGACATGCATAAAAAGAAAAAAGAAGTAATAAAGCCTGGCAGTTACATTGAAATAAACATTGGGACAGAGGAAATCCCAAGGCTCATAAAAATCGGAAAGGGTACTTCTGAAAAAGAAAGAAAGGAATTAATAAGTCTTGTCCATGAGTATAGGGATGTATTTGCATTCACCAATGATGAACTCAAAGCTTATAAAGAGGATGTGTTTCAACATACTATCCCACTCAAAGAAGACACAAAACCTTTCTGGCAAAAACTTAGGCGAATAAATCCTAAGTTAGCACCATTGGTCCAAGATGAACTCAAAAAGATGTTGGATGCGGGCATCATTGCTCCAACAAGGCATTCTTCATGGTGTTCTAACTTAGTATTAGTTAGAAAGAAAAATGGGGGAATAAGACTATGCATTGACTTTAGAAATCTAAATCTAGCATGCATTAAAGATAACTACGCCCTACCCAACATGGAAACTCTATTACAAAGGGTTACTGGTTCCAAAATAATGTCCATGTTGGATGGCTTCTCTAGTTACAATCAGGTGTTGGTGAGGAAGGAGGATCAAAATAAAACAACCTTCACCACACCATGGGGCACTTTTGAGTACCTAAGAATGCCCTTTGGCTTATTAAACATAGGTGCTACCTTTCAAAGGGCCATGGATTTTGCTTTCAATGAATTAATGGGAAAAATCATTGAAATCTATCAAGATGACATAATTGTTTTCTCAAAGGAGAGATCAGATCATGTGGGTCATCTTAGACAGGGGTTTGAAAGATGTTGGAAATATGGCATCTCCTTGAATCCAGCTAAATAAATTTTGGGTGTTGATGAAGGCAAGTTGTTGGGTCATATCATTGCAAAGGACGAGGTAAAAATAGACCCAGAAAGGGTGCAAGCCATACAAGGAGTCCATTTTCCCCAAACCAAGAAAGCCCTCCAATCTTTCCTTGGTCAGATCAACTTTGTCAGGAGGTTCATCCCAAACCTAGCCGAGACCATGAAGCTTATCCTCAAACTCTTGAAGAAGGATGTCAAGTTTGAGTAGACAGAAGAAGGAAGACAAGCTTTTAAAAATATTAAGGACTCAATTGGTAAATCTCATGTGCTAATTAGTCCAAATTACTCTAAAGACTTYCAKATCTTTTCCTTTGCTTCTGAAGATACTATAGCAAGGGTGTTGCTAGAGAAAAATGACGAGGGTCAAGAGCAACCCATTGCTTTCATGARCAAGGCMTTACAAAACTCTGAGCTTAATTACACAACTATGTAAAAGAAAGYRTATGCCTTGGTCAAGTCCCTTAAGCATTTCCRGGTTTACATAGGATATTCAAAAGTTGTGGGATATGTACCTCACTCGRCAGTAAAAGATATCCTTGGACAACAAGATTGCTTGGGGATCAGGGGAAAGTGGGTTTCCAAGATACAAGAGTATGACTTAGAGATAAAACCCACTAAGTTAATCAAAGGACAACAAGATTGCTTGGGGATCAGGGGAAAGTGGGTTTCCAAGATACAAGAGTATGACTTAGAGATAAAACCCACTAAGTTAATCAAAGGTCAAGAATTAGCTCAAATGCTAACAGAAGGAAATGAACAAGCTTTGGACCTAGTCTRTCAAAACAGTCAATCTARGCCAGCCTTCTCATCAGAACTTCAAAAGTTAGAACAACACCAATGGTATGTTGATATCATTTTCTTTCTTTCTAACCTCACATGCCCAAGTCATTTAATTGGTCATAAAAGAAGGGCATTGAGGTTGAAAGCAGTTAAGTATTGTATCATACAGGATGGATTGGGGTGGAGGAACCCTGATGGGGTGATACTTAGGTGTGTTGATGAGCTTGAATCCAAAAGACTTTTGGTTGACTTTCATTCAGGATTTTTTGGTGGGCATTTCGCAGCTAAAACTACTGCCCACAAAATCCTTAGAGCAGGTTACTACTGGCCTACTATCTTTTCAGATGTGCATAAAATGGTTAGGGGTTGTCAGCAGTGTCAGTTGTTCACTGAGAAGCAGAAGCTAGAAGCCTTACCCTTACAGCCAGTAGTAGTAGAAGCCCCTTTTCAGCAGTGGGGGATTGACTTTATCGATCGGTTTAAAGATAATTCAAGTAATGGTTATACTTGGATAATCATAGCAATTGATTATTTCACAAAATGGGTAGAATCTATACCCACCAAGTCAACAACTGACAAAGTGGTCATGGATTTTCTTGAAGATAAGATTATCACTAGATTCGGTGTGCCTGCAAAGATAACCACAGATAATGCCAAGGCTTTTAGTTCAACAGAATTATCCTCATTATGTTTTAAATATGGCATTATATTGTCTCACTCTTCAAACTACTATCCCTAAGGCAATGGTCTTCTTGAATCTAGCAATAAGAACTTAATGACTATCGTTAAGAAATCAGTGGGGGATAACAAGGGGTCATGGGATAATAAGATCAAGTTTGCATTATGGGCTGACAGGATTACAAAGAAGAGTGCTACAGGAAATAGTCCCTTTGAGCTTGTTTATGGGCTTAATGTCACTTTGCCAGTTCATCTGAAGCTTCCAGTGTATCAGTTTGTTCAGAAATATGGTTTGGATGAAGACTTTCACCAAAATAGAATTGATTAAATAATTGAACTTGATGAAAGTAGAAGGAAGGCCTTAGATCAAAGTATAAGAAATCAGGAAAAGATAAATAATGCTTTTGACAAGTCTTCAAGACAGAGAGATTTTCAAACAAGTGATACATTCCTATGGGACAAACGGAAGGAGAAGCCAGGAAGTCATGGCAAGTTTGACAGTTTATGGGTAGGTCCATACATTATTCAGGATGTGGCTAGCAAGAACTCTTTCTTGCTCAGCCGATTGGATGGTGAGAAATGACGCTTCCAGTAAATGGTCAACTCCTCAAGCTATTTTTCAATGAAGTCATATGATGTCCATGGGGGCATCTTTTGTATCATATTCTCTAAACTCTTCTCCTTTGTACTTTACATTTTTTCATTTCCTGTACATAGTTTATTTTATGCTTTTTGTATATATACATGTATATTATTCTTGCAACTTATGTTTATTATTGGATTTTATATAGACATGTTACTAATGAGGTGTCGATGATGCAAGTCATCTGATTTTGGATTCTCGTATGCTCTCCTTCAAATAAAAGATCAAGCACACGTCCCCATATGGATCCAATGTTATCCACTTAGTTGCACTAGCTGGACTTGTAGTTGAGCCGCCAAAGTTTAAGCAATCAAATGCTCAGTTTTCAGAGTTCAGAAGTTTAACCGGTCTATTTGACCAACTTTTTCCACATTTCCATACCCTATTGGGAATTGTAATAAGAGATGTTGCATGATGAATTTTGTAAAAGGTTTATCCTCCTAAGACTTAGACATGAGTTGCTACTCTTGAGTGTTTTTTTACTTGTTAATTATATTCTGTTGTCCAAGCAATTTATAATTTCCGAGTTTTTTCACTCAATTCCTCCAAAGTTAGAGTATATACTCATGGTTAGGCCTTAGCATCATCATCTAAGCCTAGTGTATAATGTATATTACCATGCTAAACATCCTCCTAGAGTTTTATGGAAATGTGTTAAGTCCCCCTTAGGACTTTTAATATTTTCAGTTAATAAAAAATTTCTCGTAAAAAGGAAATTTTTAATTGTAATTTGAATTTGTAATAAAAAAGTGGTACTAGGAGGCATTATATGCCTTGGGGGTGCTCATTTTTTAACATAGAGCACCCACTTTACCTAAATACCCACTTTTGTGAGTAAAATTAGTGATTTTAATCACTAAAAAAATATTTTTACTCTCAAAACCCAAAAAAGACATAAAAAATCAGGATTGTTAAATTTTAGCAAAGTTGTCGAAAACATGTTTTAACATGTTCCTAGTGAAATAAAGCCTATGTGGCAGCCAAAGGTAAGTGTCTATTGATTGAAGACTTAATTGAGTGGGTCTCCTTTGGAGTGTTAACAAGTGTTGGAAGTATTTGGTGGAGATCCCAAAGAGGAGGTGCGCCCTCCTTGAGAGAGGTGGCACACCCATGTGAGAGCTCACCAAACTTTGAAGAGGTGGCAACTCCCCTCTCTACGTAAACCCACATGTGGCGAGTAGTGAGAGCCTTGAGAGAGCTGGCAACCATTTGTTCTACACTTGTCTCACCTTTGCTCTCCAAGTGGTGCGCCCTCCCTCCTTGAGAAGTGCACCCCTCTTGCTATTTATACAAGCTCTTGCCCATTGCCAAAGCTAGTTGGAGCTTGGGAATTGTGCCATTGTATTGCTATTGTATCATTCTTTTGATTGGAATAAAAAAAGGAGTTGGAGGCTACATTGGTGTCTAATTTCATGTGTGGAGCTTCTATGTCCAGTGCTTAATTGTGAGGTATAATGTGCTTATGTGTATTTCTTTCTTTTAATGGTTATTGTATGCCCTCTAAGAGGATCTCCTAATTGGGTAAGGTTAGAAAAACTTGGTTGTTTAATAATCTTAATGTTTTTTTACAATTGATAGTTTTAGTTTGCATGTTCATTTCGGTTAATGTTCATGCTTATTTCAAAGTTTCTTTGTAAGTAGCATCATATGTTTAACAAAATTTTGGCAAGGAATCTCTAAGTCTTTTGCAGATCATCACACTTGAAGAGGAGGATAGGCATCGGTTTCTCTTACCTCACCCTTCAAGATTTCAAGGAGACATAGCCCCCCTTGTGGATCCATCAACAAGACTTCATTTGCCCAATTTTCCAAGGGTTTCAAAGCACTTTTTCTTCTCCTTCTCCATTTCTAAAATTATCAAATTTGGTTACTTTCAATTCATGCAAAGTCGTATGGAGGTGTCGCATCAAGGCTCTAGAGATTTTCTATCTTAAAGTAAATTCTTAAAGTTTCCTTTTCTTTGCACAGTAAAGCAAGTAGATTAGTTCACTTTTTAATCTAGCTTGCAATCTACTTCTAGCTTCTTTTGTTTTGGAAATTGTTTAAAGGCTAAAGGTAGTTTCAATTTGTAAAATATTAAAAGTCATATCTAGGCATCTCCATAATATTACTTACTGTTTTGGGACAAAAAGTAATATCATAGAGAAAAGGCCATCTTATTTCTTGTTTTACTTAGCTCTAATTCCTATTTTTAGTGTAGTTTTACTTAGCCATTTTTCTATAAATTTTTGTACATTGACTAACACTTTTTGCAGGGTCTTCCAACAGCTTTTTGGGCATCTTTTGCCCCTATTAACTTGTTGTTTTTGCAGGTTTGATGAAAAGACAAAGGGAAACTCCACCCAATTTTTTAAGTTTTGAAGCCTCAAGAACCCCTTGAAGTACCTTATACTTGTATAAAACTCCCAAAAAATTGTAAACCCTTTCGATCCATTCATATAAGGATCCCAAGTATCTAAAAGAGGCCATTGTAACAGAGATAATAAAATAAGTGAGCTAAGGGAGGCCTCACTTTCTGTTTCCCCTTGGGTGGGTTGGTGTTGTGGTTTGGACTATTTGTCTTTCTAAGTTCTATTTCCTTTCAGTTTTTCCTTTTACTATAAAATTCAAAACAATGTCACATAATAATAAAGTTAAAACAAATCACAATCTAGATTAGTTTTACATTTGCAAAGTAGAACACTAATTGTTAGTTTAGCTTTCATTTATGCAATTTCAAAGTTGGAAATAAGCCGTCTCCTCAGCTCCTCGCCAGAGGTTGGTCAGTGAAGACTTAGTAATTAGAAAAAACATTTATTTTTCAGTACTTTGTTTTATTGTTTAAAATAAACATTTCCTTTCAGCTCCTAGTGTTGTTCCTGACCCTTCCAGTTGCGAGCTTGTCTCGATCTTCTAGGAGTAAGTTTCATACACGCTGGGTTGATCAGTGTGGAGTAGTAATAATAGGACAATCTCAAAAGAGGATCATTGCCTGGCTTTAAGAACCGCCTAGGGGGAGTGTGTGAAGTTTCACTGAATATCTTGGGCTTGTTTCTCTCAATGTTGGACCTCCGACACCTCTAATGGGCTTGTTGGTAAAACCATTGGGTTTCAGCAAGTTCTCAGCAAATCTTTGAGCTAAAGGGATAACCTCTCTAGAGGCCAAATCTAGATTAGCTCCCAAATACTTTATTTTCTTTGCAAATAAAATTTATCTCATTAGCCTACTTTCAATAAAGACAATCTAATAAAACATGCGATCTACAACTGCCCAAGATACTTTTAAGGCACTGGTCTCATTACACATTTTACAAAGCCATTTGCTTCAAGTATTTTTACTTCTCAGACATTTATATTTTATCTTGAAGCATTTCCTAATTTATTTGCATCCTGTTATCTTAAGTATCCTTTTTTATGCAAGTATTTCTTTATGTATCTTGTGGTGGTTGATTGATATATGCTCTTAGAGTAGATTTACTTCATATATTGTATTTTGCAATAAATTCCTAGAACACTAATTGTTTAGATTTACTTTTGAGCCTTAGATTATTTTCTTTAGGGACTACCCCCCTTGGCTTCGCTAGGGATTGCCCTAGACAGAGGAGTTGAGGATTAGGTGACAACACCTTAACTCTAACTTGCCCCCAAGAACACACCAAGTGGATTTGAGATTTCTTCCACTTTACCCAGGTGTGTATAAAGGCGGCAA
>WSFP011463094.1:0-18655 GCA_009831015.1 Picea engelmannii
CAATATTATTATAACAAATATTTGTAAAAAAACAATTAATTAAAATATATACATATTGGTGCATTCTTATGAACTCACAAAATGGTGTGTGAAATAATATAGAAATCAATGTTTTTTAAGGGATTCTACGCACCAATGCATATTAAGCATATTGAAGCACCATTACATATTAGTCATACTGAAGCACTGATGCATATAACGTGCGATAATATATATCGTTTTATAATTTTATGGTGGGCATGTGATAAATATGCTTTGGTTCTCTAAATATAATAACAACAACAATGCTTTAAATAAAATAAACACATTGGTGCTTTATATGTAATAAAGACACCGATGCTTCAGAACAAAGAATGATTCCAAATTCTCACTTCAAATATTTGAAATTTCAGTACCTTTTGATGCACAGGGTAAACATGCACCGACACATACGAATTATACCAGCACCAGGACAGATATAAAATAAAGGTGCGCTAGTGCTGCATACAACAAAATGGGAATCCAGGGTGTAATAACTATAAACTCATCACTGTGTTTTTGTTTTATGTATACATTGAGACATTTATGTAGTGGTGCGCTGACACGTTTTCATTTTATGTATGCATTGGGGAATTTTATGTAATGACGCATTTTATGTAATGGTGCACCAATGCATTTTTGTTTTATGTATGCACTGGGGCATTTATGTAAGACACACCAACGCATTTTTGGTTTTATGTACGTACCAGGGCATTTTATGTAAGGTTGCTCCAATGTGTTTTATGTTTAGGTATGGATCGAGCCATTTTATGTAAGGGCACACCGATGTGTTTTGAAAATAAAAGCACACACAAAAAAAACATCCGGTATAACCTCCGCCCGCCAATTGTTTTTTGGTTGTATGGAACATCCATTAAAACCTCTGCTAACACCTTCACAACCAATAAAGGAGGTTGTAGAGGAGGATTTTTTGAAAATTTTGACAAACTTTTCAACACTAAAAACCTCCACTAGAAGGTGTTCTCCTTGTAGTGACTGGCTCGTGGACAAAAGAGTGAAGCAATCTGAAGGGTTTCCATGCATTATGGTTAACATTTTATGGTGGGAAGACAACTCTAGTATTTTTAGGAATGAAGACATTCCTCCCACAATTACTACAGTTCTTATTATAAACATATCCAAGGAGTTTCAAGTTGAGACAAAAGAAAAAAACCGTAGGATCTCGATTATGCATGAACTGGACCTTGATATCCCATGAGGATTCTTTGATGGTGCCAATGAAGGTCATCCACCTGTATACAAGGTAGGAGTTGTTCTTTTCTTGAAGCAGAACCATTATGTGCATATCAAGTACGCCCTTGGAAGGGGTACAAAAAATAGAGCATAATTTATTACTTTATGTACTTTGTTGGAGGGCACGACGAGAAAAGGTGCAAGGAAGCTACAAGTATTGAGCAACTTGAAGCTGGTCATAGACTAGGTAAACAAAAAAGCTACATTGGTAACGTTCAACTTGGCCCTCTACTTTAGGATATCTTAGACTCTTTTAAAGCCTTTGAATGGCTATCCTTCAAACGAATCTATCGAGAGCTGAATGGGATCTAAGGTGATGAGCTGTCGAAAGAAGCCTTATCTCTCGTAGTTGGGGCTTTAGGCTTCAACGAATTTATAGATGGGGAGGAGTTGGAGTCAATGAAATTTCATTTTTAAAAGCAATGTCATAAAGTTGTTTACTATTGGAATGTATTTAGATATTAAAGTTGTGTAAATATGAAGTCAAGATTGGACTAGATATACTCTATTTGAAGTATGTGATAAACATAGGATGTATATTTTTTTTTGCAGTAAGTAAGGGGGACTTAGTTTTAATTTTAGAAGAGGCTAGAAAGCCAAGATCAGTTTCCCGTAGGGGACAATAACATGTATAATCACCTTTCATGAATACAGAGTTTTTTTTCTTTGGGAAAAAATATTGATTATTTAATTATTTTTAATCAATCAATAATAATAATAATTAATTATCATTATCATAATAACAATAATAATTAATATTAATCTAATTTATGATAACTAAATGACAACTATTTAACCTATATGTTTTTTATTACATCATTAAATTAAGAAATTTATTTAATTTTATTGAACAACTGTTCATTTATTATGTTTCTATGAAGTGAGGATAAGGATGGTTTAAAAGAATAGGAGGGAATTAACAACAAATCAATCAACTTATGATGTTAAATTCATTGCATTTCTTGATATGTGTACATGTTTTTTTTTATGCTATGTTGTATAGAAAGTTGAAATTTCCTTGGGGTGGTAGTGTACCACTTGGTGTAGAAATTTCTGGAAATGAACTTTGTAAAAAGTTTTGAAATGTCCAATGTTTCAAGTGGAAACTCCACCCATCATCAGTGACACGAGAAGCTAGAATGTGCCATTGATGATGGGTGGAGTGTCCAGTAGAAACATTGGACGTTTCAAAATTTTTTACACGTTTCATTTCCAAATTTTTTTACAGCAATAGGGTACAACTTGTTCATAGGTATAAACAATACATGGTTATTTTAAAATTTAATTTAAAATTTCATCATTACATTTGTATATGCATTTTTGTTTTGCTTCAATGGTGTGAAATTAATTCAATGTTTTTTTTTAACAATAACTAGTGGATATTATATCAATAAAAAAGGTTTGCGACTAAAGCACACAAAGAGTTACAAAATGATCCAAAATGTGCCCATAGGCGAGGCAAAAATTGCTTTTCCATCATTAAACTTATCTTATCTATCCTACTATAGATCCATTCCCTGGGAGGAGTGCTTACATTACAAAATTTGGTTGTATATATTCTTTAAAATATGCCTAGAATACAAACATATTTGTAGAACATTAATTTCATGGCTTGGTTTGATCAGGCAAATGCATCTCTTCTTTTCCCATATCTTGTGCTGGAATGTTCACTGGAGGGGAGGAGCCACTAGCCGAAGGTGTTGTCTCAACTACCATGGGGTCCAATGTCGATTCAACCTGCAAACTATCCACTTGTGACCAAATTGCATCTACCTCATTATGTTGTTGCCTCATGGTTGTCTTGTGTTGAATGAGAATTTCCAATATGTAGGTTACCTGCGTCGAAGTCCCTGGACTACAAGTTGAATTTGTTGGAGGAAATGCCATAATTAATCTGTGTTATCTTCTTGTTCCTAAGGAGACACTAGGGAATTAGATTTTCCATGGGGAATTTGGACATGGTATTTTCTTTTACACTGAAGGAGGTTGCGATATGGAGGAGGGAAGCTTGTGAAAACGCCAATCTGTAGAACCTTAGACAAGAGAAGATTCCCCAAACAAAGAGCCCTGAACTTCTTACTTAAATGTCTAGAATGCCTGATTGCCCACTGTAGGGGAGGAGCCACTAGTTGAAGGTGTTGTCTCAATTACCATGGGGGTCGGTGTTGACTGAACCTACATACTATCCACTTGTGACCGAATTGAGTCTACCTCATCATGTTGTTGCCTCATAGTTGTATGGTGTTGTATGAGAATTTTCGATATGTAGGTTACTTGCGTGGAGAGGTCCTGGACTACAAGTTGAAGTTGTTGGAGGGAATGCCATAATTCATCTATGTTACTTTCCTGTTCTCGAGGGGACACTAGGGACTTATTTTTTCCATGAGGCATTTGGACCAGATATTTTCTTTTCCACTGAAGGAGGTTGCAATATGGAGGAGGGAAGCTTATGAAAATGCCACCCCATGGAACCTTAGACAAGAAAATATTCCCCAAACATAGAGCCTTGAAAAACTTACTTGAATGTCTAGAATGCCTAACTTGAACTTCCTTTGAGTCAATGCAATTTTGTCGACGTTGAATATCCGAGACTCGAGAGTGAGTTATGGAGAGAGTGGGCCCTCGAGGTAAAAATTTCAAAGTCTGAACACACATGAAGCCTAGTGGTGTTGATTCAAACAGAAGGAAGTCACCAAAGCCATACCCCCATGCACACACCTCAAAGTCTTCAATCCCAGTTCTTCCCTCTCAGATATAGGTGAAAGTAGGCCAGACGAGTAGAACTACTAGGCCCGATATTTTTCTTTACAAACACAGGCTTATGTACCAATCCTCCAGAATCTCGTCGATAAAACAATGCCCACAAATTTCCACCTGATACTCTCTACTCCCAATTCTCCTATTGGACTGTTGAACAGGGGTGAACTAGGTGTAGGGTGCTTCCATAATGATAACTTCTAAATCCAAAGAACACTAATGAGCCAAACTTCCAAGTTCTCATTGTGAGGACTTCTCAAAGATAAAAGAGGGGAGGTCTCACACTCAAACTTATTACCACATACCTCCATGATGTCGATTAGGTGACAAACTCGTCTTAACAATCCATCGAACAATGCAACCATCACTTCTGTTGAGGCTCACACACACAATCCCACCTTGGTTTTGTGGATGATGTACTTGGTGTTTAATATGCTTAGATATGCTAACCATCTTAAGTGCGGACATGGGATGAACTATCATCATGACGACTTCCTCCTTGCCCATATGTGCCATCCGTTGTGTCTGCATGAGTTTTGACGTGAAATGCATTTACTAATGTATTATGTGATGGGATAATCTCCCATTAATACAAGTATCCCCTTTTTGAGCCAAACTGACCAAGTTGGCTTGAGAATTAGCTAATATGTTGTTCTCCCTCAAGATGTGTCTATAAGTGACTTCTGGTATAGCCTTGAGTACGTGCCTTATTTTTGTTAACAATGCTGCTTAGTTGAACATACCTTGGCATGGAACGTTTGACCAAGCTTTTAATTGTGTGTGAGGAGTCTCCTATAATGATGAGATCTTGAATCTCTCTCTCCTTGGCTAGTAGAACACCTTGGATAAGGGCGTATTCTTCAACTTGATTATTGGTGGCTATATCTAGACTCCATGCATAGATGATCTCTACATTTCCCCTGGAGTTAATAATGACCCCTCCTGCACCTGCCACCCTGTAAATTAATTGAATGTTATAGAGGTAAAAAATCATAATTATGTTTATGGATACACAAAATTTCATAACTGTGATTATCATTATCATTATTAATTATCATTATCATTACCATTATTATTGATAATTAATTATTCTTGTTAATTATCATTATAATTGTTACGTACCAAATAAAAAAAATAGAATAATAAACCAAGTACACAAATGTAGACAAGATGTGAGTATGGAGCACAACAAAGAGTTGACTTACATAATAACTCCTTAAATAATAGGAGAACCTCTTCCAACTACCCCAATACATTTTCCAAATCACATGTTCCTCCTCCATAATGAATATATTAGCCTCTATATATATCTATTATCATTCATTGCACATGTGGCCTTTTTATTAGGTTGATCCCTATTACATACAAATTTACACCCATATATGCCCCTCTTAGGGTCATTAAAAAAACTATTGTGCACGGATTTTCATATGGGTTTTGATGTAGTTCAAGCTCCAAAGGAACATTGATTTGTTGATGACACTGTTTGTATAAAGTGAGACATTGTCTCCCCGAAGACTTGTTAAATATCTCAAGCTCAAGCAATAAAGGCATTGTTGACCTCGAAATTGAAATCCAACACTTTTATCATCAACAGATACAAGAAAATATAACTCCATTCCACCCCTACCCTTTAAAAGCTTGAGGAATATATTTTCATTTATCTTTGATTCTATATTAGGAATGAAATGTAATGGATAATGTTTGGTGTACAACAATCTCTTTGCCATTGTCAATAATTGCAACTTTTCCTCCTGTTCCATTATTGATAGTGCATGGGAATCCCCAACAAAGGTTTTGTTTACATACTTCGGGCATTATTCACGCCAACTACCCACAATAGAGAAGAAAATTCATCACCAATGACCATATGCATTTTCTTTAAAGTAGTTGAAAAATCCAAAGACAATCTACAAGATGATAAACCCAATGTTGTATATGACACCACACATTCTCTTGTCACCTTCCCCAAGGATTTTGTGAAAACATTGAAACCACATCATGAGAATATTTAAATAACAAACCAACTATCATCACAATCATTAGCAATAACATAGGCACTTCAAAGTGCTTCCTTCTTCAAGACTATACAAAATCCTGAAATTGAGATATAAACTCACCTCCTTGCATTGTAGCCACTCTAACATTGCACAACAATGATTTGAGAAGCCCATGGCCAATGCACTGGATATACATGTAAAACATATTATTTTCTACCATGCTAACCAAATTTATGTTGATAGATCAATTTGATTGAGCCCCTACAACTAAGAACAATTTTTGTTTTGTTGAAATTATTTATGATTTGATTGATTGAACCCTCCTCTTGCCACGATAATTTGTGCAAGGCAAGATAAGTAGTCTCAATGGGTCAAAACAATAGATATGTAGTAAGGATAGATTGTGTTTTTATGTGTGTATTTTCTTTTGAGAGGCGAGTGGCTCATCCAAGAGGGTTTTCTCTTGGATATGTCTCTATCATAGATGATAATTTGTGCAAGGTGGGATAAACAGTCTCAATGGGTCAAAACAACACACACACACACACACGGGATAGATTATGGTTTTTATGTGTGTATTTTATTTGAAGGTGAGTGGCTTATCCAAGAGAGTTTCTCTTGGAGCCATCTCTATCATAGATGATAGTTCATGCAATGCAAGACAAGTAGTCTCAATGGGTCAAAACAACAAAGATATCTTAGGGATATATTATGGTTTTTATGTATGTATTTTCTTTGGAGAGGTGAGTGGCTCATCCAAGAGGGTTTTCTCTTGGAGTCGGCTCTATCATAGAAAAATGAAAAAATGGAAAATTTATTCATCAATTATGTTAATGTAATTGAACAAATTATATAATGTTTTGTTTCAAAAAGAGGTATATGTACTAACAAAGGATTTTGAGTATGGATCAAATCCACGTGATCATAACATTTAAAGTCTAGGTTTGCAACAATAAATTTGAGATAATTTGATGTCATTTGAAAATAAAATTGTCTTATAATCATGGTGCAATGTCAGTAAATTAAGTGGTGTAAGAGTTTTTGAGAATTTCCCATAAATAAAACATTATCTAGTAAAAATAAATATTAAACAAATATGCAACATTGATTGATCCATGATTCAAAGTTTGTGGTCAATTTATGATCCGAAATGGATCTGAACTAACAAATGGGTGTAAGAATCAATAACTACAATGTAATTCGACAATTTATGAAGGTTAACAAACTTTAGTAAATAAATGCAAATGTAAAAATGGAATAAGACAAAATGAAGATGAGAAAGAAAAGTGGATTAATGGAAAAGAAAATAAAAGAAATGTGAGAGAAGGTTGAGGAATGGGAAACAAAGGGTCATGGATGTTGGCCTTCACTTACCCCCTAGCTCTCCATGTTTCTTCCTTCAATCTCATTCTCAAAGGGTCTTTTTTTGGCCAAGAGAGGAAGAGGATAGAGAGCCATGAAAGCATGTAATCAGAGATTTCCATAATGAAGGACTGAGACCCCATTCGAAGTTGGTTTTCTCATTTGGGTTTCCAAGTTAAACTCTTTTTGTCCATTGTGTTGAACTGCTATGTATTGTGTGCTTTCACTATTCCATGTTGTTTAAGCTATTGGCTTGTATGCTAGTTTAGATGGATATTATAGTACTTGGTATGAGTGATTCAATGTATTTATGGCTGACTAACAATCTAATGTTGCCTAAATTGATGGGAGGATGAACTACAAATAAGAACAATGAATTTCCTTAAGCAAATGACTCCCCTATGCTGGTATACAAATTTTGGTTAGTAATTTGCACAACAGTGGCATACACGTGTGAAAGTTGATCACCACAAGTGTATAAATTCATCTCATTAATAAAATCCAACAACTATTAATTCAGCTATATCCATTTGTTTGAGATCTCAAGATCAAAGGTTGTAAGGAAAGATTTGTTTCTCTAGTTTCCATTCTCGGCCCTTGTATTTAGCAATTTCAATTTCTCTCTTTGTGTTATGAAGTTGTTGGGAATGCTTGGGCGGTTTCTGTTGGAGATATTTCTATTTTCAACTTACTAGTTCACTATTAGTTAACTGGAGCTAGTTCTATTTTCTATTTTAGACCATCACTATTATGCATGCATTCCTAAGAAGAGCTCACTGGTTATTCACTTTTCTTAATTATTAAATGTTATGTCCAATATGAGTGTGTATCGCTCATTTATTGTGCATTCGATCATTGATCAACTCATTGGAGTAGTGTGAATATATTTTCTCATTCTTCCATATTGAATCTCTCATCCTTTTCTTAATAAGCTTTGTTTGTATTTGATTTAGCTAGGTCTCCTGTGCAGGTTTCAATGAAACATTGACATGGTATCAAATCTGAGCTGCTTGGAGCAAACTACACAAGCCAGAGAAGAGATAAATAAAAGTTTTGGTGAGTTTAATCCATGTATCTAACAATGTCATAGCCTCTCCCTATCGAAAAGTGCGACATTAGAAAAGTGTTGCACCCTCTCCTTGTCGTAAGGTACGACAATCAATATCACAACCATTTTTTCATAGTTTTTGAAAGTGTCGTAGACTAGCCTTGCATAGGGTGCGACACTTCCTAAGTGTTGCACTGTGGCCTTCAGACAGGGTGAGACACTATTGATAATGTCTCATTGTGGCCTTCAGACAGGGTGAGACACTCTTGAAAAAGTGTGTTTTCAGTGATTTCTCAGGCATTTTTTTTTGGGTTTTTCAGAACTAGTAAGAGGGATGGATACGACTCCAATTCTTTAGTCAATTTTAGTGATAACTCTCACACCATACAATTATTTTTAATGGAATCCAAAGGCATTATTCCAACTCAGAAGGAAAGGATTGTACAATTTGACGATGGTGAGAGAAACGTAACCTACATCAGCGATTGAGAAGACCAGATGGGTGAACCGTAAGGATAAGGCCACAAGACTTCTTCTTCAATCAATTTCAGTTGATTTATGGTTTCATGTTGCTGCATGCAAGACTCCAAATGAGATCTAGACTGCCTTGGAAAGTCTCTTTGGAAAGAAGGATGAGATGAGAGGTCATATGCTTGAGGTAGAGTTGAATACCTTGGATCCTAAAAGTTTCGATAATATACATTTTTTATTTACCAAGTTTAAATATTTGATATTGAGCTTCGAATCTTGTGGTATTGATAAGTCTAAACAAGGGGACCAACTTATTCTAACAATATTGGCGAAGCTAGGACCAGAATATGTTGTCTATGTCTCCACTTTCCATTCTAGTATATATCTCTTGGGATCAAAGTGGAAGATGCCTACCGTGGACCAGTTCATTGATTCTCTCACACATGAGCAAGAAAAACTCATTTAGATGGGACTAATTAAGGAACCCAAAGTACATGCACTCACCATGCAAGATGGAAAAGGGTCATCCAATAAAAAATCCACATAGAAAGGAAATGGGAAACAGAAAGAAACAAAGGGATATTCCAAACCCTTCAAGGATTCTTTAGGTTCCAAAGACTCTTCAAATTCCAAAAAGAAGAAGAAAAAGAAGGGAAACTAGTGCACTTATTGCAATGAGAAAAATCATGAAGAATCCACTTGCATGGAGAAACAAATCAATCTTATGGCACATGTACTTCAACAAAACAACCTTGGAAAATTCATTCCCGAAGGAGCCAAGAAGAAGAAGGTAGAAGATCTTGAATCTAAGAAAGGTAATCATCATGCTCTTGTTGCAATTAATTCCTCATCTGATTCATGGATTATAGATTCTGGCGCATCACATCATATGGTAGCCAAAGAGGAAGTCTTTAATTCTTTGAGATCATGCTCAAGAGCCCCAATTCTCATGGGAGATGATACTCCAATAGCAGTAGCAGGAGAGGGAAGAGTGGAACTCCCTAATGGAAGTTTTGAGAATGTTTTACATGTTCCAAAGCTTTCTATAAATCTTCTCTCTATTTATTAGATCCCTCAAACAGGTAAAAAGTTTGAATTTACATCAGATTCAATTTATGTACTTAACATGCATGACAATTCCATTATTGCAACTGGTGAGGTAGATCACAAATGAAGGTTGTATAAATTCACTAAGTTTGCTAACCATAAATCATCTTTACTACTTATGCATGCTGATGATAGTAGTAGAGTATGGCATGAGATATTTGGT
Organism: Picea engelmannii; assembly: GCA_009831015.1. Lineage (NCBI taxonomy): Eukaryota > Viridiplantae > Streptophyta > Pinopsida > Pinales > Pinaceae > Picea > Picea engelmannii. The sequence goes on from WSFP011463094.1 coordinate 10,181, forward strand.
CATTTAAACTTCAGGCACATGTAGCGACTTGCAAAGGGGTTTATGAAGGATGCATTCTTAGAAAGAATCCTGAAGAGAAGTTTGAAAAGGGGAAGGCAATGAGAGCATCCTCTTCCTTGGAGCTTGTTCAAAGTGATCTTATGGGTCCATTTCCACATCCGTCCATCAACAAAGCAAGGTATGTACTCACATTTATTGATGATTACTCACGCTATACTTGGGTTTATTTTCTTAGGAAAAAGTCTGAAGTTTTTTAGTATCTCAAAGACTTCAAAGCTCTAGTAGAGACATAGACTGGGAAGAAGATCAATATCATCCTTACAGACAATTGGGGGGGGGTGGGGGTATATCAACATAGATGTTCAAAATATTTGTTATGAGGCTGGTATCCAATTGCAACATATAGTTCCATACACTCCATAACAAAATGTAGTTGTTGAAAGGAAGAAAAAATCTCTCAAGGAGATGACCAGTTGCTTGTTGCATGCGAGGTCTCTTCCTTCCAAGATTTGGGCTGAGGAACTTAAATGTGTCTCTTACATACTGAACATGTCTCCTCATAGATCTGTTGAGGAAATGACACATTTTGAGGCTTAGATAGGTGACAAACCAGATGTCACATACTTCTGCATCTTTGGATCTCGCACATGGTGATCCAAGTGGATATCGATGGCTACCCACCTCTTCCAACTAGCTCACATATAACTTTCATCTTGGTAGTTAGATATTTTTTTTATCTTGGTAGTTTTTTTCTAGATTTTGAGGTCCTAAACTTTCGGGGCCGTTTTGTGGCCCTAAACAATGTTTTTTGGGCCTTCCATAGTCACATTGTACACCAATATAGAGTGTGATGCCATAATGTGTAGTCCTCAAATAGACCTTTCCAACGAGTTATCATGTTCCTAAAATGAGTATTGTATGCAAAAGTTACGACCCCAAGAAGTTGATGTACCAACTTACCCCAATGGGGCCCACATGATTTTTGGCGCTTCATCTCCTAGGGTTAGGTTTTTGGATGTCTAGGGTTTTGACATTCATGTTTGATGTAAAAATGCCTTGGGAGACTCATTGTACTCATCTTCTTGCGAATGAGCATAGCCGTCACATCTCTTCTAAGAGATAAGATTCCACCATTCTAGCAAGCTTGTTTCAGTTTGCATTTTTACATTTTCAATATATTTCTCATTTAATAGAAGTCAAGTTTTACTATATCTTTGTTATTATTCACTGTATCTCTGTGTTAATATTATAGATCTGTGTTTTCATTTCGCTCCACTCATAAATCCATATTATTGGTATCAGAGCGATCTACTCTTCATTTTTTTCTCTATGCATGTCCCCAATGAGGTCAGGGTATTAACAGTTGGGACTTGAACCAATTGAGCCTTTGAAAGATCGGCCTCGTTGAAATCGATGACCACCCATGGGGGAAGAAACGAGATACGATGGGGCAGGAGATCCCTTTAAGTTGTTGCTTGAGGAATCCCTCTCGTGACAAAGGAATGAGATGATGTATAACTTTGCACAAATCCTTTGAGGACTACCAACAGGCGACGCATCTACCTTAAGTAGAGGCGCCACCCCCTTCAAGGTACATATCAATTTTGATATTCCTATATTTGAAGGTCAAATAGATGTGGATGCTATAGATAAATGGTTAAACCTTCTGGAAGGGTATTTTCTATCCACAACTTTTTCGATAGAGAAAATATTACATTTGTTCTCCTCTAGGCCACCCCCCATGTCAAAGATTGGTGGGAGACTTTCTACAAGCAAAAGGAAACAAAGGGATCTACATCATTTGTAGTTGAACCCACTTGGGGTTCCTTTAGGGATGCCATTAAGGAACAATACTAGATTTTTGGAAGTTTATGACGACTTATATACAAGATGGACCACATTGCGGAAAGGAAGGGACCAAATCATGCTAGAGTTTACCAATGTCTTCCATACCTTGCGAACTAGGATGGGTATCAAAGACTCTGAGCGACATCTGGTGCTCAAGTACCACGACGGTTTGCATAGATACATCTAGATAGAAATGGAGCTTCTAGACATTTCGTCCTTGGGCACGATCTATCAATATGTTGTCAAAATCGAGCGGAAGACGTGGCAGTTTGGGTCTGCAAACCCCTCACAGCAAAAGAAGGGCAAAGGATGCCCCAACCCATAGAACAAAGGGCATAACAAGGATGGAAAACCTTAGGAAAACCAATCCAAACCGCAAACAAAGAAGGACAATCGGAAGACAAAGAAATACATTGAGAAATGGTGTGAGTTCCATAAGAGCCCCTGGTATAACACCATTGAATGTCGCTCAAAGAAATAATTGGTGGTCGAGGTGAAAACTTATGAATCTGATGCAACCTTCGACTTTGAGTCAAAACTAGAAAAAGGGATAGGGATCATTGATGCAGAACCTAGTGCCACTATTGCTACCACCATCAGGGTCCAACCCAATGAACCTGATGAACCAAAGGAAGGTGAGCACCCCTTTCATTCACAAATGTGGGTGAAGGGTACTCCAATGCACTTCATTGTTGATAGAAATATCCAAAAGAACCTCAACTCAATAGAGGTCGTCAAGCGGTTGGCCCTGTCGACATCACCACACCCGTAACCATACACGATCAGGTGGCTCTGCTAAGGGAGTGATCTTTGTGTCAGCCAACAATGTCGCCTGACCTACGACATCAAGCCCTTCAAAGAGGAGGTATTTTGTGATGTCTCCCCACTTTGTTGATGATTACAGATGCATGAGACATCCTCCAGGACACAGACTGAGTGAGTCGGCCTGTGAGAGAGCCCATGAGTTGGGCGTGCCCATGAGATGGGTGTGTTGTTCCTCTCTGAGACGGATATGGAATGTTGTGTGCCCATGTGTAGGGAATACGCCCATGATCTGGGTGTGTCATTCTCTCTGAGATGGAGATGGAACATTGTGTTCCCCTAAAAAGGGAAGATGCCCATGAGATGGGTGTGTCGTTTGAGATGAAACAATGTGTACCCCTGTGAGGGGTGAAGGAGCCCATGTGATGGGTTTATTGTTCTCCTCTATGTAGAGAGTTGAGACGATGTGGTACTCTAGATGATTATCCTATGAGACTCAATGAGATAGATATCTGTTGAGTAGGACGTCCCTGTGGCTCAACACAAGTGGACGTGATCCTAGTGGATGAGCACTAGTGAGTGTCTGTCCAGATGATTCTCATGTGAGACACAATGAGATAGAGATCTGTTGACTTGGACGTCCATGTCGCTGAGCACAGGTGGACGTACCCCTAGTGGTTGAGCAATAGTGGGTGTGTGAGATCCCTTGCTATATTGTCTAAGAGTCAACCCCACCATAAAGTGAAAGATAATTAATGTAAAAGATAATTAATATGGTAATTATTAATTATATTTTGAGTTATTGAGGTCGGCCCTCTTGTGCCAATAGACACCACTTTTGATGTGTCAAGTCTAATATAAATAAAGGTGATTTCCCCATTGAGGAAACACAACACACATGTAATTTTGGAAATTTTAGCAAGTACTTATTCTAGGGCTGAAGTGTGCACCTCTCTTGGGTTCTAGCCTTCTTGGTTTCATGAGCACCCTTTTGTGTGCTAGGTCTATGGTGTGGGAGGTATTTCTCTTGAAGAATATAGCAAAGGATTGGCTGGGTTTTCTTCCCTTGTTGAGAAGGGTTTCCCAGGATACTTCTTGTGTACTTGTGCATGGTATTTCTTCTTATGATCTTGGTTACTACAACAAATTGTTTATGGTGTAACTGCAGTTGTCTATGGTTAAAGTAAAATGCTAAAATTAGAATAAACTTCATGCTTGAGCCTAGCCTAGTGAAAATTCAACACCCTTGAAGTTTGTGATGTTCTTTTGGGCCAACCTTATTTATAGAAATGCCATGTTGTATATGAGTCTAGCCCTCGTTGTGTTTTTATTACTTTGGATAGGAAATTATACAGGATACCAGAGGTAGTCCCATCTACTGTCATTTCCTTGATCTCTGCCAATCAATGTAGGAAGTTCATCTCTCATACTGAGAAGTTTTTCTTCTTCGTGATTCATGCTCAAAGTGAGCGGAAGGTTGTAGCCACATCCATGGCCTCTGTGATAGGTCTCTCCACATAGAAGAAACAAGTGGATAAGGTCATGGAGGAATACAAAGACATTTTATCCTCACCCACTAGGGTACCTCTGCACTATCAGGTTAAGCACTCGATCGATCTGACCCTTGACGCACCGTTACCCAATGGGGCAGTCTATCACTGTTCTCTGTCAAAAAACAAAGAAATCAAGCACTAGATCCAAGAGCTACTCGAAAAGGGGCACATCTGCCCAAGATCATCACCTTGTGGAATCCTAATCATGCTTGTGTAGAAGAAAGACAACTCCTGGCGACTCTGCATTGATTATCGGGCCCTAAATAAAACCACAGTCAAGAACTGGTACCCAATTTCCCAAATTTATGATCTCCTTAACCAACTCAAGGGCGCCAAATACTTCAGTAAGATTGATCTGAAGTCTGGCTACCACAAGGCCTTAATAGAGCAGACCGATGTATGGAATACCACCTTCAAGTCCAAAGAAGGTCTTTTTGAATGGTTGGTCATGCCCTTTGGCTTGACAAATGCCCCAACAAATTTCATGAGGATGATGGACAATATCTTGCGGCCTTTTACCAATTATTTTGTGGTGGTGTATCTGGATGACATCCTCATCTTCAACAAGAATTGGGCAGAACACTTGCAACACATTCAGTAGGTTCTGCACACTCTATGACAACACAAGCTATATGCAAATTTGGAAAAATGATCCTTCAGCATGAACAAGGTCAAGTAACTAGGCTACATTGTTGATGAGCATGGGGTGCATGTTGATCTAGCCAAGATCCAGGTCATCCGTGACTGGCCAACCTCGACCACTCTCATTGAGCTTCAAAGCTTCTTATGCCTTGCCAATTTCTATTGCAGGTTCATGTTGGGATTCTCCCACACTGCATGGGACCTTAGCCAACTGACTAGGGGTGGTGGAAAGGAAAAATTTGTGTGGGGCCAGTCGCAACAAAAAGCGTTCAATGATTTGAAGCAACACTTGTGCTCAGCCCCGATGCTCTCATTACCTGACCTCCAACAACCTTTTGAGATTAATAAAAATGTTTCAAACTATGCTATGGGCACAATTATCACTCAACATGGACATCCTGTGGCCTATCATAGTGAGACACTATAAGATACTATCCATAAGTACCCCACTTACCACAAATAAATGTACTCCACTGTACAAGCCTACTGCCAATGGAGGCATTACATTCTTGAGAAGGAGACATAAATCCACACCGATAATAAGCCTTTGCAGTTAATGCATACACAAGGCAAATTGTAGAATGACCACCATCAAAATGGTCCTCATACTTGCAGCGGTTCCATCTCAACATCAAGTATAAGACAAGGAGCACCAACCACGTTGTTGAATGCCTCAGTCGAACTCCAGTTACTGCACTAACCATGGTACTACACTCTTGCGGACATGAGACCTCCAAATGGCCCCAACTCTACGAGCGTGATCCTAACTTCCCCACTACCTACCAGATGCTGGGCACAAACACAGTTGTCACTGGTTTTCATCTGTAGGACGAGTTGTTGTGCCATATGGGTCATCTTTGTGTTCCATCGAGCGAGCGAGCGAAGATGATTTGGGAAGCTCACTACAGTCGAGTAGCATGACACTTCAACGTAGAGAAGATAGTGGCAGTGCTGCAACAACATTTCTATTGGAAAAAACTTCCACAGGATGTCAGCAAGTATATCAGGTCTTGCACAATGTACACCCCTTTGCCTACTCTCAACAGGCCCTGGGAATCCATCTTGATGGACTACATGTTGGGCCTTCCTTCAACCAAGCAGGAAAATGATTGTGTTTTTGTGGTTGTTGATCGATTTTCCAAGATGGCGATTATGGCCGCTTGTAAGAAGAGCATCACAACAAAGGCCACTGCCACGCTATTCTTCGAATGAGTGTGGGTACATTTTGGGATACCAAAAACCATCGTCTCCGATCAGGACAACCAGTTCTTCAACACATTCTGGTCGAGCCTATGGTCACGACTGGATACCAAGCTCATCAAATCCACAACCTTCCACCCCCAAACGGATGGCCAAACCGAGGTCGTCAATAGGATTAACGTGCATATTATTCACATGTACAATTCCAAGTATTCACGCACATGGAATGAGAGTATTCCCTATGCTCAATACAATTACAACATAGCCATACATAGCTCAACCGACCACAATCCCTTTCAGGTGGGGATGAGATTTCAACCATTGGGCCCCATGGATGTTGCACTACCCCTTGCATCCACATAGGCAGAATCATCCCTTGCAAAAACCAAATCCGACAAAGCCACCTGGTTCATTGAACAAATCCAGCACATCTGCCAATAGGTTAAGGATATTTTTTAGAAGTCCAATTCCAAGTACAAGCAACGCCATGATCAACACCAAGTGCCACACAAGTTTCAGGTGAGAGATAAAGTTTGGTTGCACTTGCAGAAAGAAATCCTTATAGGACCCCATCGGAAGCTTTGTCCACTCCACTATGGACCTTATACCATCACCAAGGCCATGGGTGACAATGATTTTGAACTCAACATTCCCCCCTTCCTTGGCTTGCACCCAGTGTTTATCGACCATACTTTCCACCCTTATTGGACACCTCAGAGATAACAGAACAATTGACACTGACATAGCTCAACCCTAACTGCATGGAACATGCATCCGCTAATCAAATCGTGGACACACAGTTCAAGGGAACTTTCCAACAGAAGCTTCATCTTCATCGGGTGAGCTCCTGCACCAAGGCAAGTGGCTCACCGGGGGCCAAATTCAGTAGAAGTTTCCTCATCTGATGGGGGAACTCAACGGAATGGAGACCATTGATTCCTAAGGAGGGGGGATTTATCCAAGTGGATATTGGTGGCCACCCACCTCTTCTAGTTGATTGACATGCAATTTTCATCTTTGTAGTTACGCTTTTTTTATCTTGGCAATTTTTTTCTAGCTTTTCGAGTCTTAAACTTTCGATGTCATTTTGAGGCCCTAAACAACGTTTTTAAGGCCCACCACAGTCACACTGTAGACAAATTTAGAGTGTGAAATTTCCAATGTGATATCGTGCATCTAAAACATAGATCATATGCAAAAGTTATGACCCTGAGATGTTGATGTACCAACTTACACCAACGGGGCCCACATGACTTTTGGCGCTTCATCTCCTAGGGTTAGGTTTTTGGATGTTTAGAGTTTTGGCATTCATGTTTGATGTAAAAATGCCTTGGGAGCTTCATTGTACTCATCTTGTTGTGAATGAGTGTAGCTGTCCCATCTCTTCTTAGAGTTAAGCTGCCACCATTCTAGCAAGCTTGTTTCAATCTACATTTTTGCAGTTTCAACATATTTCTCTTTTAATAGAAGTCAAGTTTTACTATATCTATGTTATTATTCACTATATCTCTGTGTTAATATTATAGATCTGTGTTTTCATTTTGTTTTTCTCATAAATACAGATCACATGGGCCAATATTCCTTCTGAAAAGAGGAAAGCATTAGATTCACAAAGCACACCTTGCATCTTTGTGGGATATCCAGATGATGTGAAGGGTACAAGTTGATTTATCCCTCTACAGACTGGCTCATCCTTGAGCATAGTGTTTGTTTTGAGGAGAGTCCTTTACATGCACCACCAGAGAAACATGCAGATACTATTATGCTTCCATCAATTCCAGACATCAAAGATGAGGATTCCATACAGCCGGATGCTACATATTCAGAGGATTTTGTACATGGAGTTGAGCAGGTAGTACAGCCAGATGAGGAGTCAATGCCGAAGATTTAACAGATTCCCAAGTGGGCACAGTCCACACTTCAGGCAGTAGGTGGAATTAAAGGGAATAGATTGGATTCAAGGAGGACTAAATCCCAGCATGAGGAGCCTTCTCATGTAATTTCAACTTTTGAACCAACGATGCCCATGCATAGTTATATGGTTCAATCTTACGATCCGTAGACCTATAGTGAGGTTGTGGGAAATCCATTATGGGAAGAAACCATGTAGGAGGAGTATGACTCACTCCTAGAGAATAAGACTTGGGATCTGGTTCCACTTCCATCAGGGAGGAAACTTGTCAGATGCAAATGGGTCTCTAGGACTAAGAGAGCAACAAATGGTTAGGTGAGGAGGTACAAGGCAAGATTAGTTGCAAAAGGATTTCAACAGATTCATGGGATAGATTATGATGAGACCTTTTCTCATGTAGCAACAATGGATTCCATTCGCTTAGTTCTATCCATTGCAACAACCGAATGATGGGAAGTTCACTAGATGGATGTGAATAATGCTTTTCTTCATGGTGATCTTTCAGAGGAGATATACATGGAACAACCACCAATGTTTATTCAAAACTCATCTTTAGTA